>LBNU01023659.1:1791-46042 GCA_014162995.1 Artemisia annua
AGAGATGTAGTGATGTGATACCGAAAATGTAAGAAGATAAAGAAGGAGAAGAATGATTCAGTTGAACTTCTTGTGTTGTTTGTTACAGCAATGATGAGAGTAATAGTAATGGTTCCAGTAACCAAGTTCTAGCACTTGAACAGTAGGTTTTGATAACCTTGATTGGTGTATTACACTTTAGATTGCTTGATGAAGTAGAAGGCATGGAACTGTTTGGACCATTGATCTCCCGGATCCATTGTTGTTCTTAGTGGTATGATCGATTCATATTTATGCAGCAATCAAATTACATTGAACCATTAAAGTTTATTTTGGAGATTATATGAAGTAGTTTCATTTGCTCTAAATCATTATTGTTTGCACTTGTTTTTTACAACGACGCAGGTATTTTTACATGAAGTCACAATGTTAAATGGTGAGATTCAGTTTGTGGGAATTATCCCGAGCATGAATGGTTGGACAACAAAACAGCAAAAAGGATAGGCAAAGTAAAGAAGTTAAAAAAGGGTGGGTTCGGAAAAGTGGCCTTTACCACCTAATGTTCTATTTGTGGAATGATGGATGTTGGGACATGTAAGGAAAGGATACATGAATCAAAATCTGACATGATAGTTATGATTCAAAATGAAAATACATACCGTGATGGGTACTACGACGAGCACAATGATTATTCTACGCAAGAATATCGTGATATGTTTGAAGATGATGATTGGGGTAATGAAGAGCCCGATGATTGTGGTGATGAAGAGCTAAATGATTGTGGTGATGAAGAGCCAAATGATTGTGGTGATGAAGAGACGAGTCTCGAGGTAATATTATTTCAATTAAATCATGAATCATTATGGATGTTTAATGACGTAATAATATTTTATCAAATCAAAATAATGCAGGATATTGTGAATGAGGTGAATAGGAACTTTTCAGTCATTGCAAATGCAAAGGCATTAATAAATGAGAACATTTGCAAGGGACTTGATTTGTTCCCGAATAATAAGGATCTCCTCACATTGGCAAAACAGTGTGATGTACTGTTTGGTGTATCTTCTTCAGGAAACTCACATGATTTTATGTTTCAGCAAGATGATAATGCAAACAAAGAAAATCTGAATGATTCACATGTTGAAGTTCCAGGCATTATAACTCAAACTCTTACTGATCATGTAATATTTGATGCGATATTTGAATCATCAATAGCTAAAGCGTCAATGAAGGAAGCAGACAGCAAGTATAAAGGGTTGCAACCAATAAGCATCCATTTTCCAGAAGATGGAGATGAAGAGAACAATGGTAATGTTTGTGTGCATGATAGTGATTCAAAAACTAAAACAGGTGAAGTCACTCCTGAAATGGTTCAGGACGTTGTTAGAAAATTGGACGCAAGTAAGTTTAAACCATTTCAAAACTCATTAGAATCACATAAGAATGTAGAACCTGAGAAAGTTGATAATAAAGGTGATGGTCAAAAACCAGTAGGTGATGGAATTTCTATGATTAGTAGTAGGCCTCGATCATTGAATGAAATAGTTTTTGAAAAAATAAGGGAGAAAAGGGAAGTAAAGATACCTAATTCACTTAAATCACCCTACATAAATCGGATTGTGGAATGTAAAAGACGACTGCAGTCAGATGATAAAAAGGTTTCGAATTGGTTATTTGCATGTACCGAAGATGAAAAGTAAGTATTGTAATAAATATATTTTTAATTTCTTTTTAATGCATGATTGGTGGAACAATAATAGTAACGCTTTCGACTATATTGACAGTGAAATAATATTTGAAGCACATGGGCAATTGATTGGATACAAGGGTATCATGGAGAGCCTAATGCCTGGCTCAAAAATTCATGCTACTGTGGTTGATATTTGGGTAGCAATTCAAAACGATTTAGAAAAAAGACGTTCCACTGGTGCACGTTCGAGGGTCTTTGTACATTCTGACATCATGGTAGCTGTACTCATTCATTTTTTAACTCAAATATTCTAAATATAGGTGGATTAGTATTAAATGACTAATCATTTTTTTTTATCATCTTGAATCTATAGCATGCTGTTTGTAAAATTAATAGGGTGAGGCCATGATGGATAAAAAAATGTCGAATGCTCGTAAGTGCGACTTATTTAACACAAACTTGAAGGGTTGTTTGAAGCTTTACAACCATGAGAAATTGAATAACATCGAGTTGGTATGGAATCATGCACATATATGTTTAATATTTTAATGATTCATAATATGTTGTAATGTAATAACTACTGTGTTTAATAGGTTTGTTTCCCAATCGTCCAATCCGGCCACTTCTACTACATCACGTTCGACTTGACGAAGGATGAGGTTCATGTTATTGACAACTTGGCAATTTGTCCGGGTTACAAAGAATTGCCTGAGAAATTGGTACGTGTTTACATTGTTTGGTTAATAATAAATATGAACCGTAAAAAAGAAGAACTGAATCAAACGATTTACTTGTTTACTTGTATGCTCGATAATGAACAGATTAGTAAGTTTGCTGGATACTTGAGAAAAATAAATCATCACAAAGCTGTTGCCATTGGGAAAGTTAAGCCCGTCCGATTAGAGTTGAGCTGGCAAACTAGATACAATTGTGTCGATTGTGGGGTATTCTTGATGAGGCATATGGAGATATACAAAGGCTTGAACAAAATGGAAGATGGTTTAGCTCCAGAGGGGGTTGCTCAACAAGAGCAGTTGAATGAGCTTAGAAGAAAATATGCCACAAAAATTCTGCTAGCAGATATCAACAAACACAAAGAAGCATTGACGAGGAAAGTCCACATATTTGATAAACTTGGAAAAGAAGATAAAAATATCTTGAACCAACGTGGGTTGGTGGTAGGAGAATCACGAGTGGCTAGTTTTGGGTAGAATGCTTTGTCGCTCAGAAAGTCATGTTTTTTTATTCAAAATCTTATGATTGTTTCTTACTCACTTAGTCTTTTTTTTATGGATTGTGCCTAGAATATTGATTCAATGCACTTGATGTTATTATGTTATAGAATTTTGATGATTGTTTATGATTCTATATCATTGATATTGTGATTCAAAAATTTATTAAGGTATCAAATTAATAAAGTGATGGGTAGTTTTGGGATGTGTTTTAACCGAATGGGTTGAAAAAAAAAACATTAGCTAAATGGGTTGTTTTAGGACGTGTTTAACTGAATGGGTCATTTTGCTTCACTTTTAATTTTTGCTTCAAGTTTTGGGATGTTTGATTTATAATTGTGAATCATTGAGCATACGCCGAATAATTGGGTATTTTTTGTACTAAAGTGATGGGTCGTTTTAGGATGTGTATTAACCAAATGGGTTGAATCAAATAACAATATCTGAATGGGTTGTTTTGGAATATTTTTAATTGAATGGGTCGTCTTGCTTCACTTTTATTTTGTGCTTCATGTTTCAGGTTGAATCAAACATCAGTACCTTCACAAACATCAGTACCTCTACACATTTTATATTGTGATTCAAATTTATTAATGTATAAAAAGTGTAAAACAAACATAGTACCTGAACGAACATCAGTAGCTTTACACTTTTTATATTGTGATTCAACAAACTCATTAATGATTCAACAAATAAGTAAATATCAGTTGACAAGTAAATTTAACACTTTAAACCTTGACATCTGTTTTTTAGTGTTTGGCATAACGCCAAAGTACTAGGCGAACAACACAAATACCTGAACAAACATCAGTAGCTTTACACTTTTTATATTTTGATTCAAAAAACTCCTTAATGATTCAACAAATAACTAATATCAGTTGACAAGTAAATTTAACGGCTTTAAACCTTGACATTTGATTTTTGGTGTTTGGCGTAACGCTAAAGTACTAGGCAAACAGCCTTTAACACATTATATAGCATAAAAAAGTGATTCAACAATTTATTAATGTATAAAACATGAAAAACAAACATCATTACCTTAAGAAATAGTCATAATGATATTGATTCAGAATAAAAACCAAAATTGATATAAAAAAAATTACATAACAGTTTAGTCTTTTGAACCAGATGTAGACGCTTGATTTGCTGCACGTTTCTTGTTTTCTTCCCTTTTCTTTTGTGCTTCAAGTTCCTTCAGTTGATCTTCCTTCTTCTTCGGACAATTACGACTATCATGATCTGTCACATATTCTTCACAGTAGTTGCATCGCCTCCTGTTAAGATCGTTTTAGCTCAAGGTTGTTTATACCTCATCTAGGGATTACAATAATAATGATTAAGAACATGATACGCAACGGAATAAACAAAACATCATTATTATTGCTAACAAGGTTTCCTCGTCATCATCTCTACTCTAACAAACACCAAAGCCCCAATGCTACGTGATCAAGTGTAGCACGGTTACAATCTAACAGGAATCATAAAGATTCTTGGGGCTTAACAAACCAACTAACCTAGGCTTTTACATAAGAAACTCACGCCCTAGGTTTACACACACACACCTTTCCTGGTTTTACTTCTTTTTACGTACATTAAAACCTATTCCCTGTATCTCTTTATATAATAGAGAACTAGGGTTACAAAATACTACAAAGGACTATATTGAAATAACTTCTTTGTAAAGCAAGTCCCTTGTCTTTTGCATTCTTCACTTTGTCATCATAAGTCCTTCATCTTTCATATTTTGTCAATATCAACTCAAGTATAAATCCCAACAATCTTCCCATAGTTGATATGACAAAACCAAGTAATCACGAACTTCCCCCGAAGCTAGTATATATGAAAGATAAATGAAACCATGCTATATCATCAAGGATCTTCAAGTTACAGCTTCTATGTAAATCTTCTTCCCCTTTTTGTCATCATCTAATAGGGGACAAATGTAAGCAACCTTGATCTTCACAACCACGAAACAACTAGCAGTTGTAAAAACCTTCACCTTGAATGATGCATGTAGATGGTTAAACATTTAATCAATAAGCTTCCCCTAAAACCCATATGTTAACCACCTCATGAATCTTCAATTCCGTAGGCTCCTTGTAATGATTAAATGTGAAGAAAACCAAATATAACGAACTTGATGAAGAAGTAGAATAACCCAAACTTGTGTCTTATGTCTTGTACTAACCACGTGACTCCAAACTTATATAAAACAACAAATATAAGTAGACCGCAATCCCTTGACAAAATCCTCATCTTCAATGAGACACTGAGCACTACAATGTAACTCCTTTAAGTGATAGTTAACTAGGTCTTCGTCCATCCACCCCTTGACCTATGAAAACTAGATTTGACAAGTCTTCGTCACCACCGTATAAAACAAACAAGTTACCTTCAAAGTGTAACACCCACTTTGAGATATGATAAAAACACGCATCCAAGAAACTCCACTTCATCGTCAAATAGGTGATAAATAATCTTCTTCGTAATCAACTAAAGCAAATAATTCCAAATACGAGCCTTTATAATCTGTGTAAGTACCAATAAACCAAAAACCTCCTCTGTGTGTGTGAACCCAAATCCTTCTATGTGTGTAAAACTGTCACTTCCCCTCACTGTTGTAATGCATGGTCACCAATTAATAAAAACATATAATAGCCACCGACCTATTATCTCAAAACAAATTGATTAAAGTAACCATGTACGAGGTTAAAATTCACTTCACCACTCAGCGAATCATCAATAATTAAATCCATCGTCCCACTAGCATACTTAAAACTTCACTGCATAAATAAATCCATGACAAAGATATACCTTTATTGTAGTACGAATGTAAGGTAGCAGTGATAATATTCTGAGTGCAACAGTGGAAACTTTTGAGAGCAGTGGAAACGGGATACATTAGCAGTGGTAATTTAGCATTGGCAGTGGAAACGATCAAAGCGTAGCAGTGGTAAAATGAATGAGCAGTGATTGAAACCCATGAGTAAAATAACTCACATACTCAGTCACCTTAGCAATCAGCAGTAGGCCATGAATTTTCTTTAACATTCAAGAATAAATCAAGCTTATCACATTCACTTCAACCATCCCATGTGCCTTGTTTAATCGACCTACATGTACTTGTAGAAAACGACACATCAGTATGAGAATAGAAACAAACATCGACCCACTTGTCTTGTAATCATCCCATGTGATCATGTAAATAAGTACGAGCATTTTATGCACCAGGAGCATCTTGAAGGACCACAAGTAGTATAATGTTGTATTCATTCCAGCAATACAAACGATCAAGAATAGGGACCAGCAATACTAACCCACTACAAGTACTAAGTTGTCGTTATCAACAAGTAGTACAAACTGATATCGTATAGTACCTGTGCCAGTCAGTTGCACTTTTATACTTGCTTGGCAAAACCTGAAACACGAATAAACATAGAAATCCAAGAACGATCAAGAAAACTCCTATTGTTGTCGCCAATAACCTTGAAGATTTGAACAAGAACACTATCCAACATTTATCGAACCACTATCATACTTCCAGTGAAATACCATGAATCACAGAAGCAGAACCCATGAAGAACAACAACATCAGTAACCTTATTCCCATCCAATACCAAACTAAGGTTTAGTATGTTCAATCATCATAGCTTCTGGACGTATCTAGGGTTTTATGATAATCGATATTAAACAGCCAAAAACCCATTAACATGAGAAGTAGGAGATGTATTAGAGTTCATCATTAGTTTAAAACTAACTCCCTAAAGCTAATACAACTTCCTGACAAACCATTGTTATAAGAAGACATCATCATTGAATTTAGCCTTCACAAAGTCACATCAGATAGGGTTTTAAGAGAACACATAAGAATGAAAACGGATTAACACAAACTCTAAAACCCTAATTAGCAATTTCTTGAAGAACCCCTAAAAATCAACTGAACACCCTTCAAAATTGCTTTCAGACATGAATTATGAGGCACCAAACAATGTATTGCCAACTTCCATGATGAATTATAACAAGTAACCACGAATTTTTGAAGTTGAATGACATAGAAAACCCTAAAAATTCGAAATAGGATACCTTTGTCTGCAGCAGTTTTCACGAATTTTTATCTTTTTACTGAGAGCTCGGATTGAAGATCCCTTCGGTGAAAATCTTCCTTGATATGTTGGGAAGCTCCAGTAAAAATTTCAGCCCGATCCAACGGTTAACGAAGGAGAAATCGCTGTTACAAAACTGCCCTGCAGTGAGTTGCGAAAATTGACACAATTCGAATTTTACTTGTTTTCTTCATTCTTCGACAAACCAAACCTTGTTTAATCCCACGATCACGAGCCCCTTGGCTCTGATACCACATGTTAAGATCGTTTTAGCTCAAGGTTGTTTAGACCTCATCTAGGGATTACAATAATAATGATTAAGAACATGATACGCAGCGGAATAAACAAAACATCATTATTATTGCTAACAAGGTTTCCTCGTCATCATCTCTACTCTAACAAACACCAAAGCCCCAATGCTACGTGATCAAGTGTAGCACGGTTACAATCTAACAGGAATCATAAAGATTCTTGGGGCTTAACAAACCAACTAACCTAGGCGTTTACATAAGAAACTCACGCCCTAGGTTTACACACACACACACCTTTCCTGGTTTTACATCTTTTTACGTACATTAAAACCTATTCCCTGTATCTCTTTATATAATAGAGAACTAGGGTTACAAAATACTACAAAGGACTATATTGAAATAACTTCTTTGTAAAGCAAGTCCCTTGTCTTTTGCATTCTTCACTTTGTCATCATAAGTCCTTCATCTTTCATATTTTGTCAATATCAACTCAAGTATAAATCCCAACACCTCCCATTTGGTTTTTGAGATTTGGCAATTGCCTGGTCTTTTAAACTGATCAACCTTTTTTTACCTCGTATTCCACCTTTATTACCGCATATATTTGGATTTTCACAGATTTTTTCCTGAGGTTGTGGTTGTGTTACACCAAGTATTGTCGCGATAACCTCCTTATTCTTCATTGGAAGTTGATATGGCATATCAATAAACACTTGCTCCATAAGCTCTTTTTGCTTATCTCGAAAGTGTGCTAGTTTAGAAGGATCATTCACCAAACGATCAACAGCTGATTCAAGGGAAAAAACTGACTCGCGTATAAGTGTTTGAATCTCTTCTTTGTTTTCAGAAATGTCATGTCGGCTAAAACTGCTCCCATAAGATGGAGGGGGAACCACGTCCTTTGTCCAGCGCCTTAGAATGTATCGTTTCGGAAACTCTTTAATCCTGCGCATACGTAGGACATAGAAACAATGGCGACACAAAAACCCCTCCAACTCAAAAAGCTTACAACTGCACGTAAGAATAACCTCTGACTTAACAAAATCAACCTGAAAAACAGTGAGAATTCTAAAAAAGTAAATGCATAATAATTGAATCTTGACATCGTCATCCCTAATAAAGAATTCTAAAACAGTAAATGCATAATAATTGAATCATGAAAAATAGTAAGAATTCTAAAACATTACCTGAAATTGACCTTGAAACTTGACATCGTCATCGACATCCCTAATAAAGTATCTCTTACCCCCTTCAATCTCAATCACATTATACGCCAAGCAAAATAGCATTGATTTCAAAATTTGGGATTGAATAACCTTAAAAGCTGCAGCCGTAAAGATTTCAGCCGCTTCTTTCTCGAAAAGAAAACTTGTTTTGAGTTGAGGTACCTTGTACCGTGAATCATGATCATTGTTTCTTTGGATGTTTCTTTGGGCGTCCATAGCGGTATCAAAGTGGTTGATGAACTCAACAAGATATAAATCAGTGTTCGTCAAAAGCCCGAAGAAATAATTTTCTCCTTCACAACGAGATGTCGTTTGCATAAGTCCAGCCAACGGTAAGTCACGAAAATAAGCAGGTATCCATTTGTCACGGATATCGTACATATCAGATAGCCATTTGTGTTCTTGCTGGCCATACTCATTCATAAGTGAAGCCCACTTAAGCTCAAACTGCTCCGGCGTCAATGTTTTGCTCCAAACAATATCATTGATACGTTGTAAAAACTCGGAATTCATTAATGTTGAACCGAACTGTAACATGAATCAAAAAACAAAAGAGAGTAAGGGTACAAGTATTTTTGAATCATACGAATATAATGTGAATCAGACCTTGTCTCCAAACTTGTCTGTAATATGCCACATACACAACCGTTGCTTTGCGGTTGTGAAAACTTTTGGAATTGCTATTTTAATTGGTGCATCTTGGTCGGTTACCAATAATTTAGGTTCGTGTGACATTGTTTTCTTAAAAGATTGAAGCAGCCACTCATACGATTCTACAGTTTCATTAGATAGCAAACCGGCACCAAATGTTACACATCGTTTATGGTTATCGATTCCAGTAAACGGAACAAAGATCATAAAATACCTGTACCAAATCAAACATATGATACTTATAAGTCGATTACAACAAGGAAATTAATTTGATGAAGCATAAAATAATTGGGAACAAATGTCTTACTTGTTGGTGCGAAAAGTAGCATCAAATCCCACAATATCTCCAAACGCAATGTAATTACGTTTTGCAGTCTCGTCGGCCCAAAATAACCCACTCAACTTTTTATCCTCCCCTTGCATAAATTCAAATGTAAAGTCTGGCAACAACTCTTTTTTTTTCTCCAACTTCTCAATCGCCATATGGGCATCCCCCTCCCCGATAAATAAGTCTATGTCCCTTTTATAATTTTTTGAATCAGTTTCAGTGGCACCAACTTTGTCAAAGCTACCACAGGCCTGTTTCAAAAACTTGAACCCTTTTCGCGGACCCATATTTAAGTTCCCTATGTCCATTAAAGTTTGTTTTTGACAAAAATTAAGTTGCCTTTGAGAATTGAGAAAATGTGAATCATCCTTATGAACCATACTGTGGTTATGCTCTTCCTCAAATTCAACAACTTCATACTTCTTCTTTTTACGATTCAATTTTAAAATAATGCGGGCTTCACAACCGGTTCGTTTTGATGTGGTTACACGTTTAGAAGTTGGTTCTATCAAAGTATTAGCACATGTCTTTGGGTTTTGACCTTCCTTACTACACACGAAATATTTTCGTGTAATCACTCCATGCTTACCTTTATTTTCTGATGACCTACGAGGTTCAAATCCACTTTTTCTGGCATAGTTGCTGTAGAATTCAAAAGCTTGATCCAATGAATCAAATAACATCTTTTCCATCGGCTTTTCATTATCAGGAACAACTGGCGTCCAATATCTAGACCCTCTTGGAGTAACACGCACATTGCCAATTGATTGAGGCTCTGGAACGCTTTCAATATCTGTTAAAAATGATTAAAGTTAATGATGCATAATATAAAAAACTAAATTATCGAATACTTGTAATGTAAGTAGAAACTGAATCATCTTGTGTGATTCAAGTTTCAAGTTCGTGTAAAATGATGGTTTACATCAGATTCAATAATTAACTACAAGAAGATAGCTAATAAAAAAGAATAACTGATTCACAAACAAAGATTGAGCAAAGAATAACTGATACTTGATTCTTTTATTTTAATGACATAAGATATAACTGATGATCATTGATTCACAAACAAGATATTATTCACAAACAAGATATAACTGATGATCATTGATTCACAAGCAAGATATTATTCACAAACAAAGATTCATAAATATTGTCTGTAGTATGCCACATACACAACCGTTGCTTTGCGGTTGTGAAAACTTTTGGAAATGCTATTTTAATTGATGCATCTTGGTCGGTTACCAATAATTTAGGTTCGCGGGACATTGTTTTCTTAAAGGATTGAAGCAGCCACTCATACGATTCTACAGTTTCATTAGATAGCAAACCGGCACCAAATGTTACACATCGTTTATGGTTATCGATTCCAGTAAACGGAACAAAGATCATAAAATACCTGTACCAAATCAAACATATGATACTTATAAGTCGATTACAACAAGGAAATTAATTTGATGAAGCATAAAATAATTGGGAACAAATGTCTTACTTGTTGGTGCGAAAAGTAGCATCAAATCCCACAATATCTCCAAACGCAATGTAATTACTTTTTGCAGTCTCGTCGGCCCAAAATAACCCACTCAACTTTTTATCCTCCCCTTGCATAAATTCAAATGTAAAGTCTGGCAACAACTCTTTTTTTTTTCTCCAACTTCTCAATCGCCATATGGGCATCCCCCTCCCCGATAAACAAGTCTATGTCCCTTTTATAATTTTTTGAATCAGTTTCAGTGGCACCAACTTTGTCAAGGCTACCACGGGCCTGTTTCAAAAACTTGAACCCTTTACGCGGACCCATATTTAAGTTCCCTATGTCCATTAAAGCTTGTTTTTGACAAAAATTAAGTTGCCTTTGAGAATTAAGAAAATGTGAATCATCCTTATGAACCATACTGTGGTTATGCTCTTCCTCAAATTCAACAACTTCATACTTCTTCTTTTTACGATTCAGTTTTAAAATAATGCAGGCTTCACAACCGGTTCGTTTTGATGTGGTTAGACGTTTAGAAGTTGGTTCTATCAAAGTATTAGCACATGTCTTTGGGTTTTGACCTTCCTTACTACACAAGAAATATTTTCGCGTAATCACTCCATGCTTACCTTTATTTTCTGATGACTTACGAGGTTCAAATCCACTTTTTCTTGCATAGTTGCTGTAGAATTCAAAAGCTTGATCCAATGAATCAAACAACATCTTTTCCACCGGCTTTTCATTATCAGGAACAACTGGCGTCCAATATCTAGACCCTCTTGGAGTAACACGCACATTGCCAATTGATTGAGGCTCTGGAACGCTTTCAATATCTGTTAAAAATGATTCAAGTTAATGATGCGTAATATAAAAAACTAAATTATCGAATACTTGTAATGAACATCAAAGACAATCTTGTAAGTAGAAACTGAATCATCTTGTGTGATTCAAGTTTCAAGTTCGTGTAAAATGATGGTTTACATCAGATTCAATAATTAACTACAAGAAGATAGCTACTAACAAAGAATAACTGATTCACAAACAAAGATTGAACAAAGAATAACTGATACTTGATTCTTTTATTTTAATGACATAAGATATAACTGATGATCATTGATTCACAAACAAGATATTATTCACAAACAAGATATAACTGATGATCATTGATTCACAAACAAGATATTATTCACAAACAAAAATTCATAAATACATCATGTTTCATACAACATGATTAATAAATACTTGTTGGCCATGCAAACCTATAATTAACGTGATTCTTTGATTCACAAGTAAAGATTAAAAAATACATGATTGTGAATCAGTTACATCATGTTAAAAAAGTACTTGTTGGCCATGCAAACATGCTGTCATAAAGATTAAATTATCACAAACCTAAATAGCAAAAAGTTATACATATCTTTGATGACTCAAACACTTATAAGCGTAAGGTTTTTATGATTCATTTGTTGTATAAAAAAATACAGCATCATATGAATGAAAAGCTACAATAAGAAATAATAATTAACCAAAAACTTACAAGAAACCTCTTGGTTCGCCTCAATATCATCGGTTATCATAATTGTTGCATCATTTTCAGATTGAACGTCGGACATGGTAACTATCTTAGTATGTTCTTAAGAACACCTTTGGCTATGGTTATGCCATCTTTAAGTATCTTACTTCCATTTTCACTAAAAAGGACGTTATACTTATTACGGGAAAGTTGACTAATACTAAGAAGGTTAAAACCTAAGTTATCAACATGAGCTACATCATCTATAAAAAGGGAGTCATGAGAGATTGTACCTTTTCCGACGATTTTGCTCTTAGCTTTACTACCAAACGTAACATTACCTCCATCACATTTGTGATATGTTGAGAAGAGGCTTTTGTTACCCGTCATGTGCCTTGAACAACCGCAATCTTTGATCCATTCATCCGGTTCCAAATATACTTTAAGGCACACCTATTTTATGAAAAACCCTCAAACATTTGGTCCCCAATTTCTCATGGGTCCATTTTGGTTAAACAAGCCATTAACTTGACTTAAGTATGAAAATAGAGCATAAGGGTTCCATGACATGTAGTTTGAAGTTTGGTAATGTCCAGGAGTGTTTTGGTTCCAAACATGTTGGTAGTTTGGTCGCGGGTTGTAGTTACTTTTTGGAAAGGGGCGTTTGGGAAAAGGTGTCTTAGGTCTTGGTTGAGTGGTTTTAGTTCTAAATTCATTTTTGTCACGTCCTACTCCAGTTTTAACAGCAGGTTTTGTTTCACTTTTATATGTGACTTTAACAAATTTTGAACGGTTTGATGTGGAAGCTGTTTTTGCTGCTGCAGACCTGGCGGAACCTTTGGGTTCAACGGGCGGAACCTTGTTTTGGGTTCCGCCTGTTCCGCGGGTTGCTGTAGCAATTTTGCTAGTTTCTTGTGTTTTATTTTCTTGTTTCGTTTGTTCTTTCGAAGTTTCTAATTTCATGAAGCCTAGACCTGTTTTATCAAATGGTGATTTTTGAAGCTTCATAATTTCATCCGCACAAGAAATGCTTTTATCAAACTTCTTAAACTTTGTGGTTTGTTTTATTAGATCATCTTGAGTAACTTTTAGTTTCTCAATTTCGAGTTTAAGCTCTTCACATGATTTACACAATGTGTCAACACTTTTACTCTTTTCTAATCTTTTAGCCTTTTCTTTTAACTCATAAACTTCATTTTCCAAAAACTCCTTTTTAGTTTTCAAAAATTTATTTTTGTTTATGATTTTTAGGCTTAGTTCACAAAGTTTGTTATATTCTTTTTGTAAGGTGTCATCATCAATAGACGAATAAGATGAGTCCGAGAGTACCTCATTTGAGTCATGAGCCATGAGAGCAACATCATCATTTTTTGGCTCATCGTCATCTTCTTCATAGTCACTCCAAGTGCCACTTACAAAAGCTTGTTGTGATTTGCCTTTGGGCGGTTTTGGGCATTCTCCTATTAGATGACTTGTGTCTCCACACCTATAGCATTTCCTTTCAACTCTTCCTTTCTTATCATCACGATCTTTTCGGAAGGTTTTCTTGTCATCTTTAGGTTGCCTTACAAATTTCCCTCGTCTACGAAAGAACTTCTTGAAGTCTCTAACGGCCATGGCATATTCTTCATCATCACTATCGGAACTAGATTCTTCATCATCACTTGATTGGACTCTAGCTTTCAAGGCAATAGACTTGACTTTTTCCTTCTTGCCTTTAACTATTTCCGAATCTTTTTCCATTACCATTTCATGAACTTTGAGGTTTCCAATTAGCTCATCAAGTGACATGCTTGAAAGATCCTTGGATTCTTCAATTGCCGTCACTTTTGCTCTCCACTTCGGATGGAGTGCTCTAAGGAATTTCCTGACAAAATTCTTGCTACAAAAAGATTCATCAAGTGCTTTAAGTGAAGTAATAATAGTGTTAAACCTAGCAAATGCACTATCAATACTTTCATCTTCGGGAATAACAAATTGTTCATATTGTTGAATGAGAAGATCAATTTTGTTATCCTTAACTTGTGAGTTTCCTTGATGAGTGACTATTAAAGATTGCCAAATTTCTTTAGCGGTTTTACACATAAAGACTCTTTCATATTCTTTCTTAGGCAAAGCATTATATAACATCATTTTAGCTTCATTATTCTTAGCAATCAATTTCTTTTGATCTTCATCTTTAGTGTTTGTAACTATATTATCACCATCAACAATTATAAACCATAAATCTATATCTTTAGATTTCACGTAAGTTTCAAATCGGTTTTTCCAATAGATAAAACCATTTGCTTCAAAAAGTGGTGGTCTTTGCATAGATTGCCCTTCTTTGTAATTTTCAAAATCCATGGATCGTTTCAAGTTTTAAAACACAATATATTTTAAAAGCTTGAGTAACGTAGCTCTTGATGCCAATTGTGGAAAACTAGAAGGGGGGTTGAATAGTTTACCGGTTTTTAGTCTAATTATCTTTTGAAACTTTCCGTTTAATCAAAGATATAAACACAAAGACAATAAGTAATATGCAAGTGTAACGAAAGAAACGATCAAACCATGACACGATTGTTTATCGTGGTTCGGCTACAAGGAACTCTATTTTCCTTGCCCTACGTCCACGCCCCGAGTATCCAACTCGAGAGTTTCTTTCACTAGTCAACAAGCTCCTTTCACCGGCGGAGAAAACCTTACACGTCGCTTACAAGTTTACCGACACTAAGCTAGATGTCGAGTTCTTTTACAAGGGTACAACCACTCCCGTTTAGTTCTTTACAAGGGTACAACAACTCCCGTCACACTATGTATTTTAAGGACTAAAATACTAACCGATCACAACTTAAAACACACAATCAAATGAAGTGTAAACTACACAAAGTCTACACGATGCTAAGCTAACAAGTCTTGCAACGTTGTGTTGAATACTTGTAACTTAATATGCACTTGTGAACTTCTTTGCTACAAAAGAATCTTCACAACAATGAGATGTTAAAGGGTTAGATGAAAGATATGAATGTGTATGTGCAAAGTATAATGAGAAGTGATAAAAGAAAATTCTAACAAATGGCTTGGTATTTATAGCAAAACATCCAGCAGGTCTGGCGGATACGGCGGAACCCTCAGAAGGGTTCCGCCCGTGTACCACGAGGGTTCCGCCAGGTCTGACAGTATGTTTTGCCATAACTTGCCAAACCATCCAAAGTCACATCAAATAAATTCTTAGTCAAACACAAAACTTGTGTAAGAAACCTATGGTGAGTCAAACACACAAACCTTGTGTAAGAAATCTATGTTGAGTCAAACACACAATCTTTCCTTAAATGTATGTTGACAAAACTTACCATAAATGGGATGTGACATTTCTATTTAAAGAAATATGAAAATGTTGTGTTTTATATGAAATGTAAATGTAGCAAATGTCTAGTTATGCAAGACTTTAAACTAAAATCATGTTTTACTAGAAACTAAAGTTTACACTTTGTCATTAACAAAACTTAGCAAAGATCGTAAAATATAAATAACGTTTTTAGGCGATATTTGTATTAACAAAGTTGACAATTCTAGCCGATTTCCACGTCCTCGACATGATTAGCGACCCTACATGCCTCTTGTTGATAGGAAGAGGATTTCTAGCCACCGCAAGTGCTATGATTGATTGTAAGGAATCTAAGATAGCGGTAGGAGAAGGAGAAACTTGGTCGGTATATGATGTTAAGAAACATGCCTATGACACCCTTGAGGAATCAACCGATGTTAATAGGAGGCCCTCTAGATACGGACCATGGTTAGAAGGATACTTCATAGGACCCCAACGCCCAGGAGACTTCATAGGACCCCAACGCCCGTTCTACCTAGAAGACAAATTTGTGAACCGAACACAAACAATAGAACAACTTGTGGCTAGGGACACCGAGTTAGACCCCTTTAAAGATCCCCCAGTTTTTCGAAAGATGATTGACTTCCTAGGAGTTTTGCCAATTAACTTAGCCATGAATAATTGGAAAAGCGAAGGCGATAAACATAAATGGAATTGGGAAAGACCACCTAAGGAAGGAGATGGATCATGGCACATAAAGATGACTCTATATGATCCGGATGGAGAGAAGTTTGAGAGGTCATATTTCACCAAACGCACCAATAGGACAGTTCCAACCAAAATCAACCCTAAGGATGTCCTCGATGCGGAACTCACCTACGTAGGGTAGAAGGACTTTGAGTATAGCTACAAGACTCGTTAATAAAGAAAAGCGCTTCTTGGGAGGCAACCCAAGCTTTATTTGCTTTATTTGTTTTGTTTGTTTGTTTGTATTTATTTCTATGTGTATGTTATATTTTTATTGTTATTGATTCATGTCTCTAAATTGTAAAAATGCTTTATTTTGTTTTTAACTTCGTCTTAACTACATATAAAGGTATTTTGCAAAAGATAAGTGTAAGGGAAATCCAAATCGGTTTATAAGAACAAATGAACATGAATCATAACAATATTAAATTAACATACATGTTAGTAATTGTTTGAGTCAAATGCTTGTATCGAGTCATAATGATATTTTGCAGGATTTCCAGGAATTAATAATTGAGTTTTTCCAGAAATTTTCCGGAAACTTAACATGAAAATCTGTCAGATCACTTCTGACGGCATCAAGCCCCAGGCTGACGGCGTCAGGCTCAATTTTCTGGAATTTTTGAAAGTTTTGTTTTTTTCTTTCGGAATCATAAAATGCTTTATAAAATCTCTAACTTATAAACTCCAGGAATATGCAAAATATTCATTCCACAAGCATTATATACTTATACATATTTATCCCGCCGATGTTATGCAGGTTTTCGTGTTTGTTTTCTCAGGTTTAACAGGTTATTTTGGACAAGAAGATGATTTATATTTCGGAAGGGAAGCTTTGAGCGTTCATTTTCTTGGAAGAAGATCTAACCATGTTACCACTTTATCTACCGAGCGAATCAGGGGAGTATCTGATTTCATTCTTTTACCTTATTTACTTTTACATCTTGTTATTTGAACATTGGGGACAATGTTCATCTTAAGTGTAAGGGGGGGGGGATATTACGATACCTTAGAGAATGCAATTACGCTTGATTTTTGTTTTGTTTAATGGTAGATGTGTAATAAATTTTGAGAGAAATACCTGTTAGGGCAATTTTAGTGCCAAATTAAAATTTTTTTACAACATATAGGAGTGAAACTTTGGTCTTAATGAGCGTCCCACGGATAGGAATTATATGACTAGCACAAAACCGTACCACTAAAAAATTTTCCATCCCAAATATGTGAGGCTCGCCCCTAGAATTGGTAGGAAAAGCATTCATCTTTAATGCTTATGTGTGTACCGGTAGCACTTAGATTCTAGAACCCTCGATGGGACCATCCCGAATCCACAAGTAAGACTACATTCGTGTAGTTAGATTTACTGCATGATAAGAGGCATTAGGATTAAACCATTGTTTTACACCTGTGTTTTTGTTATAATTACTTTGGCTACATTGGTCAAGTAATTCTCCCACACCCTTGCGTTGTACCCATTTTTGGTACACGATACCCCTAGTACACCCTCCAAAGCCTATCCTTTTCGTTTCTAACTTTAAGCATTTTACTTAAAGGAAGAATTTGTTACACCCCACTTAAATGTACACCCAAATCGCCTTAGCCTACCTTGTATGCACTCACCTTTAGTGCATTATTGTGACAACATTTGTTTAAACCCTTAGTTAATTATCTAATTGATTACATGGTTGCTAAGTCAAGTCATATCCTTATACATATTGTTTTGGGATGATTGGGACTCATGGGTAAAGTACTAGTGTAATGGAGTAATGGGGAAGAACAACATTATTACCCCCATATGTGCTAAATATTTTAAAAGTACTCAAAGTGTTTCGATTATCTTAATTCGAGTCATTAGATAGTAAATTGTAAAGTATGTAAAAGTTCAAGTGTAAGGGGAGAACCGAGGCCCCTATGATGTATTATTTTGGATGGTAGGGCAAGAATGTATGCACACAAAAAAATCGAAAAAAATCAAGAAAAAGGAAAAAAAAAATGAGAAAAAGAAAAGTAGAAAAAACATACGGACTACCATCCCGTTTCTTTTTATGTTTATTTTATATTTTATAAGTTTTTGATTAGCCTAAGTCGAGTCTAGTCTTGGCTTAGCAATGCCATATTGTACATGTAATTAATCAAGATCTTTAACTCGCCACCAGTAAAATATCCCTTATCCAAGAAATCCATGTTTATCATATCCCTACACCTCATTACAACCCTTTTTGTAAAGACCTCTTTGATAGTTTATCTTAGGTGCTTACGCCTAGTGGAGAAGGTTTTCGATCCTTTCCCAAGCCTATGGTAATCTATTTGCTATGACAGGTAGTTGTTCATTTTCATTTATGAGATATAATTCTATAACACCTGAGAGATGTGAGTAGCTAAACACTATTTGTGAGGTGCTAATGTGTAATCTCCGTGCTTATTATGATTAAAGTGGAACGATTATTTGTTGTAATTACTTTTATATTAGTGTTAAATGACCCCTAACTTGTATTTTGATTAGAATAAAAGCACATTTGCTTGAGGACAAGCAAATCTCAAGTGTAAGGGTATTTGATAAGGCGAAAAGTGTACCGCTTTTGGGGGGTCATTTAAGCCCTAAATCGTATTTATTTGATCAATTATTACCCTAAATCGTTCCTTTTTGGCATTTTAGGTACTTTGGAGAGAAATTCTGGAAAAGGAAGTATTTTGGACGTTTTTGGAGCATAATAGTGAAGAATTCGACAAAGTGCTAAAATTTGCTAGAATAGTACTCCAGACGGCGTCAAGCATGGAGCTGACGGTGTCAAGTCTTGATAAGCCAGAACGGATTAAAGAGGGACGGCGTCAAGAAGGCCATCAAGAAACCCTAATTACGGCGAGGTGACGGCGTCAAGGCTATAACGTGATGCCGTCAGATCTGATTTTCTATATATATATTCTCATAATTTTTAGTCATTAGTGTGGAACTTTTTAGAGAGAAACCCTAGACGATTTTTGCAGCTTTTTTAAGGGTTTTATACCCTTGGATCTCTCATGTTACATTGAAGATAAGTAATCAATTAATCATTCAATATGTCTATGTGTTGTTTGATTCTATTTTACGCTTGTCTTTTATTTAACATGCTAGGCTAGGTTTTCTTTGTGTTTGCTTAGATCTAATGAAACCTAACTATTGATTATTGATTGAATGGTGTGTTATTGATTGTATTGGATGAATGCTTATCGATGTTAGGCTTAAGAAAACTGGCAGACTTCCAATTGGTAACATGCTTGAACGTCTTAAGAAACATGAACCAAGGTGTACTAAGGTTATTTGATTGTATTTAATGCATGAGCGAATTCTAGTGATCCCATGTTAGGAGCTTCTTAGCCGGCTCGACATAGGAGTGAAGTAGGAGCTTATAGAGTTGGGGAAGTCCGTACACACCCCCACGACCGTTATTAAGGAATACAATCCGTCATCCACGCAATTAATACACACTAATCAATCGGTAAAAGATAGTTAGGGAGTAAGGAAATCTAAGTAAACACACTTCTCTCCATATAGTTTTCACAAACATTTATTTTCTTGTTATTTTATTTTATTTGCATTAGTAGTTATTTGGGTTAGTTGACTAGCAACTAATTCCGCCCACTCCTTCAAACCCGAGATTTTTACTTGCTTTCCTAAAAATAATAAAATACAAAAAGAATCTTCTCTCACCCCTAGACCTATTAGAGTAGCTTTTCAATCCTACACTATTCCCGCAGAGAACGATCAATCTCCCGGTACTTGCCACTACACTATACTACATCGGTCAGGTACACTGCCTGGTGGGGATTGCAAGCTTCTCAAGATCCCTTGAGAGGTAAAACCCTAGTGCGTGGTCGCAATCCCGCGCATCAGAGATACAAACCGTTACAACTTCACTCCACCGATATGCACAAAGATCGACGCTCACTAAGAAGAGATACTCCCAACAGTATTCTGCCCTCGGAAACCACCCACAAGAATCTCGCGATTTGAATTATCCGCTAAGACCATTAAGACAACAAAGACTTCCCCATTATAAGTATCAACCCCAACTAGATCAATAGAAGATCTAGGCTTGACCACCAAGGTATAAGACTTTACAATCGTACTACCAAATCGAATTAATGATAGTTGTTTGTTCAAACCAAGCCCTAACATAACCTAGAGACTCGATTCTAATATAAAGGGTATAGAGAAGAAGACCCTCGACACAATTCACAAAAGTGGATTAAGTTCTTATGAATCTCTCTTGGGGAAGAAGTGATCTTCCAATTAGAGGTAGAAAAGAAGTTTAGATCACAATGAGATATAAGACTTAGAGGGTTGAGAGAAAAGAAATTAAATAAAAAGAATATATTGGCAAGAGGTAAGTAACAAATGAAAAGAGTTGGGGGTATTCATAACCAAACACACAAACATCTCAGACACGCCTGGCACACTGGTTATGCGCAGGCGCACCACCCAGCGCCCAGCGCGTCTGGTGCTATCTTAGGATTTTTGCTGGTTTTGTTTATTTATACCCGACTCTTGTTAAACCCCCAATTGCACTTCAGCTTTGACCTTTCCAATAATATTTCAACACTCTAAGTGGGATAAGGTCAACCGACTCATTTAACCAAATTTTATATTTAAAACATTTAATGAAGAGAAAACTAGATAGTTAGGGTCTAGTCCAATTTCAAAGAGAAAGAGAAGAACCATTGTACATTACATATTGGATAAAACTTTGCCTCGCATATTTGAAATTCAAATTTCAAATTCAAAAACTAGTTGTTGGAGAGAGATGAGTTGTATGATGTGATAAGCTTGAGTGTGTAAGTGAATGTGTAAGAGTTGTAAAATTATGTGAGTGAATTGAGTTGGCAAAACTTGGAGAAGAATGGTTAGGGTGTGTGTAAGTTGTCATTTGAAATTCAAAATCAAATTAGTGAGAAGGAGATGTGTGTGTGTATGCGCGCGCGCGCGCGTGTGTGTGTATGTGTGTATGTACGTTATAGATGTGTCATAGAATGGGTTGGCAACACAAGACTTGGAGAAGAAAGGATAGAGTGTGTGAGTTGTAATTTGATTCAAGCTTGTTTGTGATCATGGGAGGGAATTGTATTGGAGAAGTAAGATAGCTTGTAGGGTGTGTAAGAAATTGTAAGAGATGAGTTGTATGAAGATTGTATAACGGAGAATTCAAATTTAAATTGAGAAGGTGTGTGTGTGTGTGAGTGGCATGTGATATGAGTCTGTGTGATTCAAATTTGAATGTTGTGAGAAAGAAGAAGAATGTGTGTTGGCAATGTATGAAATGAAGGGAACACAAGAGAATGTTGTGGTATAGGAGACACAAGTACAAAAGAGTGTAAGGGAATGTGAGAGAATGTTTGTGTGGGATATTTGAAATATTCAAAGGAGTGTTTGTATTTTCATGAATTCAAATTCAAGTATTCAAACATGATGATCCTTAGTTAACCGACAATTAAATCATTCACTAATCATTTTGATGTAAATAAGATGAATGCTTTGTATGAATGTAACTCAACATCTTATAAATGAGATAATTGCGTTTACGCAAAATGACCTCAACTTAAATGACCAATTCGGGAGTAAACCCGTTACGTGTTTAGTAAATATAGACGTAAGAATTATGGTCACTTGAATACTTTCCTTTAAAGTTCTAGTAAAAGTATAAACCTCCTAGGTTCGAGGAAAAATAAGTTTGCCTTGGCTCGAGGCTTTGTAAAAATGTTTATGAGTTAGCGTTTTTGTAAGATTGGGAGGACTTTTTTTGGACATCTATCTAAGTCTAAATCTTAAAGTAAACTTCTCAAATATTATGTATGAAACTTAATTGAAAGAAGCCCCTTAGTCGGGTAAGAGGAAAGTCGACTTGGAAAAACCGAACACTCGGGAATTCAGTCACTGGCGTGCTGGCCATGTGTAGCTCTCGTGAGCTAGGCCTAGACTTACCGATTTTTCAGTTTTTGGCTATCGCTTGTGATTTTAGGTGTTCCGAATGTATATTTGTCATTATTAAAACATTAGAAGAGCTTTGGTCATTATTGCGCCAACAAAGTGGGCCGGCAGGGAATAGGTGGTTTAGAAATGGCTAAAAAGGTGAAATGATGAAAATACCCTCACGTGGAACGCACGTGAGGACTTACTAACGGGGGTTTTTTTAACGGTCATCATGTAAAATGACATAATTTGCGCCAAAGTGAGAACACTAGGGACATTATTCACTATTTTAAGAGTTAATGTCATTTTTCGTCCCTGTGGTTTGCCGGGTCAATCAAGAATCGTCCCTGCCGTTAAATTTCTTCGGGGTTGGTCCCCATGGTTTACAACCCATACGGGTTTGGTCCCTTGACTGTTAAATCAAGGGTAATTAGGTCATTTCACTTTGGTTTTATCTTTAAATTAAATAAATAAAATCCCTACATATAACACCTCCCTCTTTCATTTATTTCTTTCTTTTTTACTTCATACCCAAAAATCCAACATCAAACTTATAAACAACAACGAATGGTTACCATACCACTCGGGCAAATCGAGAGAGAGGGGTGGGAATAGAGGCTAAGATGAGAAGAAGACAAGTCACGGCTACCAAAACACGAACAAACACTGAGAGCACCTTCGATTACCTTGGGTCTTCACGGATCTACATGGTTACTCAATATTTGATGGCGGTGAAGGTGTGTACGTGGTGAGGGTGGATGTCTCTTGGCGCGTGTGGTGGTCACACATGACAAACGAGTTACAAGATGAATGTTGGGAGTGGCGGTGAGGTGTGGTAGTAGGCAGTGTATCGTGGAGATAGGTGGCGGCCAGGAGTCATGAGAGGAGGAAGATGAGATAGGGTTTTGTTGTGGTGAGGATGGTGGTTATTGTAGCGTTAATGGTGGTGTGTGGCGGCAATAGATATGGTGGTGGTGGTGGCCGACCATGGTGAGGGTGGCGGCTGCTATATGGAGAGGTGAGAGGCTAGGGTTTAGTTATCACATGGAAGGTGTTAATACAAATAATGAAGGTGGGTGTTTGATTAATGTATTTGTAATTTAGAAATTAGGATTATTTTTGTAATTATTTTTGTTTTTGTTCTTGAAATCAGAAATCATATTTGGGTAATTTGCAAATTGAATATATGTAGTATGAATTTCTTTAGATGGTTTGTGTTTTAAGATGAATATTTGGGTAATTTGTTTGAGATGGTTTGTGTTTTAAGATGAAAATATATGTTTTTGTTTTATGATCTTGTTTCTGGGAATTAAGATGAAGATATGGTTGAAGATATATGTTTGTGATTTTGGAATAGATGTACATGTTTTCTGGGAATTAGGAAGATGGAGTATATGGGTTCTACAAAATAAAAGATATATGTTTTTTTTTTTTTTTTTTTTTTTTTTTTTTTTAATATAATGTTATTTTGGTGTTGTAGATGAAGATTAGGATTAAAGCATAAGTATAGTGTTAAGTTTTTAATAATAATAATAATAATAATAATAATAATAATAACAACAACAAGGGTGTTTTTGTCATTTTATCCCATTAAATAAGCATTTTAACAGTCAACTGACGGAGTTATTGGTCAAGGGACCAAACCCGTATGGGTTGTAAACCATGGGGACCAAACCCGAAGAAATTTAACCGCAGGGACGATTCTTGATTGACCCGACAAACCACAGGGACGAAAAATGACATTAACTCCTATTTTAAATTTTGAGGTGCATACGATGCAAAAATGACTAACCACAGGGTCATTTTTTGCAATTTACCCTTAATAATATCTTTACATTGAAAATGAGAGTACATTTTGTATTATATCGGTTTGTATAATAAGCTTAATAACTTGTATTTTTTATTTAGGGCGTAATTTAATAGTGTAACTAATGGACGTTAACAGGTTAATTTTATAAATTTGTCATAATAAGTAAGTTTGTTGGCTTAATAATTTAAGACTTCCATTTTGGGAAGGTCTCAAATGATTTATAATGTAACATAGATATGTGTAAAATGTGTGAAATCATATGAATTAACACTTAGCACTTTGCATATTTGCATCATTTGCTTTGAAAAAATCATCCAATATTTTATAAACCACGGTTTTTAGTTTTTACAATAAGTTTATCAAAAAAATCTAAAAGGTGTATATATTGGTTCTCAAGATACTCTTACGATTTAATAATATTTTTCAAACATTATAATTTAGTATGCATTTTAAAACTCGATTGATTTAATAATATCTTTAAATTAAAAAGGAGAGTACACTTTGTGTTACGATCCTCGTTGAGAACTTTTGATTTGAGTATCATCTGTGGCCAGCGATTTAGACAAGCAACAAGGAACGTTTTTGCAATTTACTCTATCACTAATCTATTTCTTTATGAGACTTGCTTAATCATGTAACTTATCTATGTGTCTGTGTTAGAATTCGCTGTTATTAAATTACATAAAAAATTGGCAGACAGCTGTACATAATCTATTTCTTTGTGAGACTTGATTAATATATAAATTTTCATCATCCAACTACTAATGATCCATTATTTAGTTATTAATTATATGATAATGACAATATATAATATATAACTAAAGCATATTAAACAATAACACAGTAGATTATCAATTTTCTACAGAAACGTTTGGATTATACAATTCTTTTACCAAAAAATGTAAACAAATCAATCTAATGAAAAAAATGACTCAAACACAAACCGTTGAGGATAAAGGCTCTCAATATTTGATTTGTCTTGGTTTTTTCCCAAGCAAAGCTCATATGCTCAGGTCAAAGTCGACTAGGCTGGGGCGGGTATTTTAAAAGCAAATCGATACTAGTCACGCAGTTCCAATCCAACTGCTGCCTGGAAGCTTTTTCAACTTCATTTTCTTCATTTTTCGTTTAACCTTTGCAGCATATCCCCAACCACCAGCATCAGCATACAAACTCGACAACAACAAACCACTTCCAGCACTCTCGGGCTCAAGCTCAGCTACACGCTTTGCAGCCATCTCAGCCAAAGCAACATTTCCATGAATCTTACAAGCACCCAAAAACGCACCCCATACAAACACATCAGGCTCAATAACCATTTCCCTAATTAATTCATGAGCCTCGTCTAATTCCCCTTCTTGTCCCAATAAATGCACCATACAAGCATAATGCTCCAGTCTCGGTTGAATCCTATAATTTTCTTGCATAATCAAGAACAAGTGTTTACCAAGATTAATCATCCCAGACTGACTACAAGCAGTTAACACTGCTGTGAAACTTAAATGATCAAGTTCGACTTTTACATCGATCATTTGATTAAAAAGATCAATTGCTTCACTGCAATGCCCATGATTTGCTAATCCAAAAATCATAGTATTCCACGTGATTGTGTTTCTTTCAGGCATGTTATTAAAGAGTTTTTTAGCTTCATGTATGAAGCCACATTTAGCATACATGTCTAAAAGAGCACTTTTAACAAATACGTCTTTTTCAATTCCATTTGCTACTGAATACGAATGAATCTCTTTCCCACGAGCCAAATCTGCAAGAATCGCACAACCAGCTAAAAGAGTACTAATTGTAGCTGAATTTGGATGCAACCCACTACCCAACATTTTCTTGAAATAATCAAAAGCTTCGTGAATACGAAAGTTTTGTACTAATCCAGATATGACCGAAGTCCAAGAAACAACATCAGGATCAATCCCATTTTCTTGCATTAGCTTAAAAAGTTTAGTAACCATTGCATCATCGTTAGCTTGTGAAAAACCTGCGATTAATATATTCCAAGTCACCAAATTCGGCACTAATCCCAAAAACCGCGCCTTCTCAACCAAAACTAACGCCTCATTCACATATCCATGCTGAACATACCCTGCAACCATAGTATTCATCGCCACTAAATCCATTTCCACCATACCATTAAACACCCTTCTCGCCTTCTCCACCCTCCCACATTTCGCATACATATCAATCAACGCGCTGCCAACAAACACATCCGCCCCAAACTCTCGTCTCACAACAACACCATGCAGCTTCTCCCCCGTCTTTACATCCAAAATATGCCCACACGCTTTTAAAACACTCGGTATAACAAACTTATTATTACCTCCCAATCCTTCCCTTTGCATCTCACTAAAAACACCCATTGCTTGTTTATAGTACCCATGGCGTGAAAACGCGCCTATTAGAACGATCCAACGACGCGAGTTGGACTTGGGAATTCGGTCGAATAGTTGGCGTGCGTGATGGGTTTTGTGGCATTGTGTGTAGAATGAGATGAGCTTTGAAGCAATGTAGGTGGAACGAGCTAACCCGGTGATGATTAAGTGAGCGTGGAGCTGTTTTCCGGGTTTTAGTGCTCGTTTTCGAGCATAAGTTTCGATAATTGTTGCGTATTCGTCGGGAGATGGTTGGGAAAAATGCATGGAAAATTGATAGAGTGGAAAAACTAAGGTTCATTTTACTTGGCAAGTGCCTAGTTAGTAATTTGAATCATAGTTTACTTAGAAAAATGACATACGGAAGAAAAAACCCGATTAACCTGAACCTAACAAAACACTTTCCCAGGATGAGAACCGAGGTATTTTGTTTAAGCTGGAAAATTAGAGCTTATGAAATATAAGCCGAAATCAAATAAACTCACACCCCACATATATGTTTAAACAAACACCCCCAAAGAAGAAATAATGTTAGAAGAGTTTTAGAAAGTAAAAAATTACTATACACAAGTTCAAACGTTGTTTTGTGTTTTCTAGTTAGGAAAAAAATGAGAATTTATATAAACAAAAAGGGAAATGCTAACAACAGCCCTTAGGGTTGTTGTTAACAACCAAATCTCCACAAAATCTTTTGATATTAAGACATAATTAAAGATAAGCTCCGTATTTTTCGCTAATATAACCAATAGGAAGAGTGTATTGTATTTTTATTTGAGATATTTTAGCAAATTGTTAGTGATTTTGAATGGTATTATTTGAACATTGTGTAATGTCTGAACATAAATTTCGGTAATTAGTTGTTAATGACAACCCTAAGGGCTGTTGTTAGCAAAACCCAAAGAAAAATTATGTAAACTGAAAAAATATGTTTTCCAATTCAGATAAGAATTGTGTGTTTCTGATGCAGTGAAGCCCAAGTTTTTATCTGATGTTTGTTTTTATTTAGAAGTTATTATTCGTGTTGGAGTCTTGTTTCAGTTGTTATCTCTGATAAGTTTATCAGATTATGACTAGGATTTCTTAATTCGTATTCTATTAGGATTACTATTATGTTTAGTATAAATAGGGGTTAAGTTTATGAGTCTGTCATGTGTGTTTTTTTCAAGAATTTGATATTAATGAAAAGAGTCTGAGAAAGGTTTTCTCAAGTCTTGTGTTTTATCCTCGTCAGGTAAACGAATTACCCCCTTTGTCTGATAATACGTTAATTATCGACGTCCAGCAATACGTGTATCATAATTGCCTAAACCTGTAGCTTCACGCTACATCAGTTGGTATTAGAGCCAGGTTTCGATCCTGGGACCTGTGGGAATGGTCAACCTCAAAGACAACATACTCAACAACATGGAGAAGATTCTGATGTTGAAGATGATTTTGAAGAAGAATGGGAAGTCACTAGAGGACGTTTTGGTCATCACAGGCATGTAAACAACTTCGATTACCGTCAGCGGGCCAAAGACATCCCGTCTTTTCAAGGCTCTATGAATGTGGAAGACTTTTTGGATTGGATGAGTGAATTAGACAATTTCTTCAAATTTTATGAGATACCCATGGACCAACGAGTAATGCTTGTGGCATATAAGCTCAAAGGCGGGGCTCAATCTTGGTGGAAAAATATGCAAATTACACGTGAAAGACAAGGAAAACTACCAATCACTAGCTGGGAAAGAATGGAAAGAGAGTTGCGTAGAAGGTTTCTTCCGCCTAATCATGATCAGATACTATTTAATCTTCTTCAACATTGTGCTCAAGGTGATAGAACCGTAGAAGTTTATACTGTTGAGTTCCATCGATTGTTATCCAGGAATAACTTGTCTGAAACCGAGTCCCAACAAGTGACTCGGTACATCAATGGATTAAGACCTCAAATCCATGATAAGATATCTCTTGTTGTTCCTGTCTACAAGTTAGATGATGCATACAACTTAGCTATAAGGGCGTAGAATCAACTCGCAAAGAGTAGCATGCAAATTAAAAGTGTACCAAGTATCGACCCATCTTCGCAGCACACTACAAAATCTCTACTATAGACACCGGAAAACAAATTGTGAGCACTAACACAATGACCACTAAACCACCCTATCCATATTCACGGCCTGTCATGGGTAAATGTTTCAAATGTGGAGTACCAGGTCATCGATCAAATGAATGTAGGGCTACTGGAGGGAAAGTTAATTTGACACTCAAGGATGATGAATTCGACAATGGTGAAGAAACAGATAACAAAGATGAAGATGATGATGCTGAAATATGTCATCCCGAAGGAGGAGACTATGCAACAAAAGAATATTCAGCCCACTAATTTGTCAATCAACGTATCTTTTTAGCTTCTAAAGTGACTGACTCATCTCAAAGACATAATCTGTTTAAAACCGGTTGCATCATCTTTCAAAAGATCTTTGAAGTTATCATAGATAATGGAAGCACCGAGAATATTATATCAAGGAACATCGTGCAACGACTAAGGCTACCCACGGAAAAAACATCCGAATCCGTACAAAGTTGGATGGATAAAATCAGTTGGTGATATTAAGGTTACCGAAAGGTGCAAGATCCCTTTTACGATTGGCAAGTACAAAGACGAGATCATGTTTGATATAGCTGATATGGATGTGTCTCAAATTCTTCTAGGAAGGCCATGGGCATACGACGTAAACGCAACCCACAAGGGAAAAGAAAACAATTACACCTTTCATCATGATGGTGTCAAGATGGTTTTAGTGCCTTTAAGTGATGGTTACGACACTAATGTTTCAAGTTCAGCGGAATGTTTGGCAAAAGGGATAGGAAGTGTTGAAGCTAAAATGAAAAAGAAATGAAGTCATGGATCGCTACATCTCCCTAACTAAACTCGAGGACGAGTTTTTTCCAAGAAGGGGATGTTGGGAATTCTGCTAAGTGAGAATTCTACTGATGGTTACTGCTGAGACTATCTGCTGAAGACACAGATTCTGCTGAAGATATGATACTGCTGAAGACATAGTTTCAGCATTTTTAGTTTCTGCGGATATAGTAAAACCGCGCATTATGTAATGTAGTTAGGATATGCATGAGTTATATTAGGAAAAGATAATGCATATCATTTAAAGTTTATAGAATATACGTTTCTTGTGAAACGGTTTAGGTTAGGGTTCCTTGTCTATAAAAGGAACACAAGTTTATGTTTTATGTAACGAACGTGTTTACAAGTTATCAATATATAATCCATAGAGGATTAAACGTTCTTAGTATTCATTGTTTATGTTTGTATTTGTTTTCCGCATTAGAATACAAGCTTTGGAGATTCTCTATTAGAGTGTTTGTGATTACATAGACACTGCTAACGATCAACGAGAGCTACAAGATCTATCAAGGATACATAGATTCAACAGGGGAGAATGATGCAGTGAAGCCCAAGTTATTATCTGATGTTTGTTTTTATTTAGAAGTTATTATTCGTGTTGGAGTCTTGTTTCAGTTGTTATCTGATATCTGATAAGTTTATCAGATTATGACTAGGATTTCTTAATTCGTATTCTATTAGGATTACTATTATGTTTAGTATAAATAGGGGTTAAGTTTATGAGTCTGTCATGTGTGTTTTTTTTCCAGAATTTGATATTAATGAAAAGAGTCTGAGAAAGGTTTTCTCAAGTCTTGTGTTTTATCCTCGTCAGGTAAACGATATTACCCCCTTTGTTTGATAATACGTTAATTATCGACGTCCGGCAATACGTGTATTATAATCGCCTAAACCTGTAGCTTCACGCTACATCAGTTTCATATAATTTTTTAAGGAAAGACAATGCTCATAAAAAGTTTTTTATGCGAAAAATATGGGTGTTTTCTTTCGATAAACACATCAAACTTCTTAGGGCCCGTCTGGTTTGTAGTTGGGTTTAGGATTAGGATTTGGATTTAGATTTGAATTTGGATTTGGATTATGTTAAAAGTTGTTTGTTTTGTATCTTGAGATATTGATTGGGGTTTATATTTATATTTATTTTAGTAATAAAATAATATATATTCATGATAAGGCCCACATCAAATATATAATTTTGTGGTTGTGGGAAAGCAAACAAAAAAAATGATGAGAAAACAAAATTAAAAAAATAAAAATAAAAAAATAAATAAATAAATAAAAATAGTGGATTGTATGATGTGTCAGTAAACCACGCAATGTGTCAGTAAACCATACTATCCTCTTGGTATTTACATATCCCCTTATTTGAGGAGTTGACTCCCAATTTAAAAACCCATGTAGTTCAACCAAACGAATTATTCTACTTTGACTACCAATTCTTTAGACAAATACCTGCAACCACACGAGCCCTTAAAGTATTTTCGTCTACACGAGACCCTAGATGACAGGTGGACTTGTGGTGTATCGAATCAACTCGTCTCGTCCTTGATTTGGTGGCTTATTAATCATCCTCATATGTAATTAAAGGCAAAACAAGATTACTTGAATCCAAAGAAGGAAGTACAAATAACAATGGTTAAAAATGTATCTCCCAATTTGAAATGAATACTTGAATAGTACCAAATTAATCACAAAATGAGTTTTTGGATACATTAAGCGTTTTTAACCACAAAGACATTAAGCGTTTTGGATATATTTGGTCCAGTCCTTGGTCTCGGCTTTTGACCAAGATCGAGACCGAATTAGCCCAAAAGCCGAGACCAAGGACCGGACCAAATGTGGTCGGTCCGGTCCGGTCCAACAAGGCAAAATTGTTAGTTTGTGGTCCGTCCGGGTGGTTTGCTCAGCCCTAGTTCAAGACATCTTCAAAAGTGAAATATGGTTCAAGACATCTTCAAAAGTGAAATATGGTTTAATCCCTTGGTCAAACTTACATAACTCCAACCAGTAAACTCGCTTTTACCATACTTGACTGCTTTTCTATCAAACAAGTTGTCCGCATCAAGTTGATGAAGAACGTATGGACCTCAACTAATCCACACAATCCAACAATCCAAACACCCACAAACCCCTCTCAGTTTCACCCACTAATCTCACTCAACCCGGTTATGAATTCATGAATATGCATGTAACCCCCTTATTTTTACCCCCATTACCCACACCCTTAATTTTCAATCCATCATCATTCCATCACTTTACACAAAACCATCAATCTTTTTGGACACCCTTTTGCAAGTTTAGTAATGGGTATTCTTTGAATTTTGAAAATATTGGTTGTAGATTAATTTCATTTTCACATAGTTATAGGAATTTTAATGGTGTAAGAGGAAAAAGAAGTAGAAGAAATAGTACTATTGTGAGAGCTAGTGGGAGTAAAAAAGAGTCACCTTATGAAGTATTGGGTGTTTCACCAAATGCTACTCCTGTTGAGATTAAAAGGGCTTATAGGAAACTTGCTTTGAAGTATCATCCTGATGTTAATAAAGAGGTATTTTTACTTCTTTTTATTGTTTGTTTGTTATCCTGATTGCCAGGGACGGAACAAGGGGGTTCTCGTGGGTGCCCGGGACCCCTATGGATTTTTTCGATGTAGCGTTAATTTTTGAAAAAAAACATCAATTTTTCCAAAATGCATCTTAAATGCACCCGGTCCATCGAAATGTGTTTCTATATTATGGTTCCAAAATTTTTTCCACCCGGTCATATTTGGTTCTGGTTCCGTCCCTGCAGTGATTGCTTATTATAACTGTTAAGGTTGAGTGTTTGCATAGAAGCTAGTTGCTTATGATTATATGTGATTCTTACCTGTTAAATCCGTAGATAAGTAGAATCGGCAAACACTCAAACTGCTTATCTGGCTGTTGATATGTTTAGTTAGAGGATAAGTAAACTTAAACACAATCTCTTGAGTTGCATGTTGTTGCAGCTGATTAGCTGCTTTTTCAAAAGGTATACGCAATTTGGTAAAGTAATCCCAGACACCCCTTATTATCAAATAAAAAGAAATGATTTTTCCAAGAGTGTATATTGTTTGAATGCCAATTGATTCAGAAGAAAGACTTACGTGCCGTTTGGAAAATTTAGTTTGGGTGCTTACCAGCTTATTGTGTTATCAAAATACATTAAGCTAATCTAAACCCCTCGTGATTATCAGCTTAGCAACTTTTTCAGTAGTTAAAAAGTGTGTTTCCAAAATGCATAAGCTTTACCAGACACCCCCTTAATTGGGATTCTTTGAGCTAATATATGGTACTTTGTGTACAATGGATTTAAAAGATCTAAGATATTTACAAACAAAAGAACTAAAAGATTTATATATCTAGAGTAATAAAGCATGATTTAGTGTGAGTAAGTTAAACACGAAGGAGATTGCCAGAGTTATGAATTTTGTGGGTTGACACGCATTTAAATTCTTGATATTCAGGCTAATGCTCAAGAGAAATTTTTGAGGATAAAACATGCATACAACACTGTGCTAAACTCTGATTCACGGACAAAGTATGACTCAGGGAATCGTACATCTCAAACTTACAAACGAACTGAAGATGAAGAGTTTTATGGTTTTGGTAAATTCATTACACGCATTGAATTGTTTTTTTTCCCTTATTCGTATGTACTTGCGTTCTTAAGGAGGACTAGCCTTGTATGCCATTTGGATTCTTTTAGCTACCTCAAATGTGCATAGTATCAAATTTTTCTTTTAAAAAACGTCAATTTCTTGTGATCTATGGAAATTATGCACTTTCCTTTTATTTCGATAAATTACTTTTGCTCGAAACATCTATGGCAATATATCTCCTACTTGTGTTTTTAGGATCTCATTCTGCAAAAAAATTAGATTCATGGAAGCTAGGGCATCCAACATTTACGTTTTCTGGGTCCCATTAAAAATGCAAACACACGGGATCCATAAAATAAAGAATGGAGAAAGTGATACTATAAAACAAGGAAACCCAAATTTGATATAATCAAACTTCAATTTTCATGTACTTTTTCCACTTTGAACTGCAGGTAATTTTGTGAGGGATGTCCAAATATCATTAGGTAGACACATTTATTTCACAAATATAGCACTGTAATATGAATTTACCACTTTTGGGAAAAGCCGTTTTCTTTATAATGAAATATATGTTGTGTTCTTGAAATATGTGTCTGTTCGTTCTAGGGGACTTCCTTAAAGATCTGCAAGAAGAATATCGGAACTGGGAGGCATCCGCTCCTAAACAAGCAAAACCGAAGAGCTTATGGGAGGAATTGGGGGTAAGATTTTATATTTATATTATAGCAACAGACGACTTGTTACATCAAGTTTACTAAATTTCTTGAATCTGCTAGGAAATTGGGGAAGAGTTTGTCGAGTTTCTTGAAAAAGAGCTGAATATCACAGATACGGAAGATGAAACAGAGAAGAGATACGAAGAACCCACAGCTTCTGCTAAGGGTACAACCGGAAATAGTAGTAAAAATGAAGGTAAAAAGGGGAGCAGTATTGAAGATAACATAGACGAAATCGAAGCTGCACTTGCTCAATTAAAAAGGGAATTAGGGTTGTAACTTGTGAATTTTTGTGAACAAACTGAGAATATACAGATTTTTGAATGTTGTAAGTTATATTGATATTGTTCAGGAAATGCTATTATAGTTATCTGCAAAGCAGTGACTTTAATTTGTGCATAATTGGAGGAAGTAGGAAGAGTATATTGAGTTCTATATTTGTTCTAAAGTCTCGTTTGGGCTTGCGTGTTGAAACATCTCTCTTTCAACACGCAAGATCAAACACCTCTAAATGTAATATTTTCTACTTCGTAATAAATACTCCCTCGTTCTCAAAAAGAGTGTCCATAAACAAAAAATGGATAAATTATGATATATGTAATTAGTGCAAGTTTTGATTGATAAAACTCATTTTTACCCTCGCACTTATTGTAGAAATTTAATATGAGCAATAAATGTAAGTTTTAGTTAGAAGGGAAAAAAAAAAAAAAAAAAAAAAAAAAAAAAAAAAAAAAGTGGTCATAAATACTATCCGTAATATAGAAATTAGACACTTTTCTTTTGAGAAAATAACTAATTTCTGCAAACTTTGTAGCTTAGTACCATACACTAAAAAAGAAAGTACTTAACACCATCACCTTCAAAATCTGTAGCTAGCACAAGTTCCTTATATACAAACTTACAAAGCCAAAAACTGCTAGCTAAAATGATATAGGTGAAATATAGGCCTCAAAATCTATCACCGAATCCGAACATGAAACTACCAGTTCCAGAGTTGTGATTAACAACATACTCTGCTCGTAATTGACCTAGCTTAAGCCCTACACCATAAGACGAGCCATGACCCTTTCGTTGGTTTCCGTTCACGTCTTCTGAACTACCCAAATCATTCCCATGTTCTGCAAACCCATACACAAGTGTGTTTCCCACTGGTGTGTTTACCACCGGTACTCGTAGTTCAGCAGCAAGCTGCAGGTGAAACATTATATTATACTTTGCTATTTGTTTATACAGGATTTTACTAAATTCTCATGAAATTTTGAGCATGCTTTTTTTAATACTTTTTTTCGACTTCAAGCATCTCCCGCGTTTGAGGATATTTTCTTTGCCAATTTTTTGTAAGATGTCGAATGTATTGGCTATTTTCAACAAAAAATCTCGCAACATATTTGTTTTATCATTAAAACTTATGTTATTATGATGATCTTATTATTATTATACTAACGCAGGTTATTTTTGGCACTAGTATTATAATATGAAAACATAATTTACCTCAAGTTTTTTTCTCCCATCGCCAATCTCACCAGTGTTGTAACCCCTAACCGAGTCCACCAAGAGTGAAAGCATCATAACTAGCCACATGACCCACACACCCACCATAATGAGTGTGAAGTACGAGCGTTGGTGGTGGTCGCTTACCAACACCTTCTTCAACATTCTTAAGCTGGATGAATTTAGTCATTTTTAATTGATCACGATTAAATATTGGAAAACTGCTGCCAATTCCCACACCTTGCTCAATCTGCAAAATGGGCAAGGGTCAAAATGAGTCATTTTTTGTACCTGTTGAAACAAAATCTATGTCATGGGTTGTAAAAGACTGACCTGAATCACATTTCTATCACCAACAATTTCACCATTCACAGACTTGGTGTTATCTCTTGTGATATTAGCTTGTAAATATGCCTTTCCGTCTGAGATAATACTGCCATTTGGCAAAACCCTTTCACCATTTGGAGCAATGTTACCACTTTTATCATGTGGTGTTATCCCTTCCATTACAATTCCGTAAGTTAATTCGCTTTCATTTGTGATATTCTGGAAAAATGTACAATTAACCATAAGCTAATGTAAATGTTGAGCATACTTCGTATAACATATTATATGAAGCTTAGTAAGTTCACCTCGGTAATGTTAATATTAGCTTCAATACTATCTCGATCAACATATATAGGAGGAACTATGTCTACTTCCCGCCTGCCTGTGAAGACTGGACTGATTTTTCTCTTGGTAGAGCAGCTCGTGCGTAAAGTACGGTTTCGGGGATTACTTACACCATCTAAATAAGGATGCACATACTCGAGCTTAAAGGTCAGATCATCCTGCAGAAAAGAAATACGAATTGCAAAATAGGAGGAATCTTAAACACAATCAGAGACAATAGTTTAGATTAATATACAATTTTAAATTTATATATAATTTGGCATATAGAAATTACTACTGGTCCCATGCCATGTGATACAATCAATTGCAACTTGCAGGCTCAATCGGGCTTAGGTCGCGTTTCAATGGAAAAGTGGAAAGACAAAATATTTTAAAAGAAAGAATAATCTCACCTGAGGATTGAGCAGGCTGCTAGTGACAACAGAGCCAATAATAGATCTATTAAGCCCTTCAATGTTCCGGTACACAAATGAAATGTTCCCACCTGGTAGGATTGAATCCTGGAAAGTATACAAAAGTATAAATATTGACGAATGACAACAACTCAAAATGTAGAAAAGATAATTTAATATTTACCAGAGTAGGAAGGACTCCGTGCCAAGCAATAGGCAACTTAGCAAAACCTCCGGCTTTAATTTGCTTGTCCTCTTTAAGCGTAATCCCAACAACAATACCTCCCTCTTGTTTTTCATCAGGAAGTGGATGTACTTCGATATTTGAAAACAAAGATAATGAATCCAAATTCTTTAAAGCCTGCCTCTGCGCTTCAATGTTAAACACTTTCCCTGGTAGAAGCTGTAAAATTACATTAAGGGAGTGTTTTAAGCTTAACAACAAACCTTATAGCTTTAACAAATAGCCAGTTCTAATAGCAGCCAATTTTTGCTCTTCAATAAGCTATTAAGCAATGCTCAGTAAGTGTTTGAATAATACAATAAGCTTATAAGCACCTCAAATAAGCTTAGCCAAAAGAATAACGTCTATTACCAATAATAACATATAATATGATAACATTATGTGGCACATATATCTCCAGATTTCTTAGTAAAACCATTTAAGATCACATCATTCAGTGCTAACACCTTAACATCTGCGTTGCTAACAGATGACTGATACAGTCATATTTCACTTTTGTACCACTTGTTTTCATTGAATGAATAAAGTTTTGGCTTCTTCATGCATAAAATAGAAGCAAATACTTGCTACAATTTTTTATTTTTATTTTTTTATTTTTTTTATTTTTTTTTTGTTGGTTCAGTACTTCAGTTAACTAATTGCTAGGAAGAATCCTAATGATACACCTACTGACCTACACATAGGCGTTGCGTTTCAGCCTTTCAGGATAGCTGTGTGACAGAATACTAAGGGGCTGTTTGATAAAAAAATATGATTTAGCGCTGAATGAATCAAAGCTACTGAATGATTCTAAGATGCTGAGTGAACCTGATTCTGTGTGAAAATGATTGTTTGATAATTATGCTGAATGAGCAATCTGAGTTGCCTTAAATTATCAATTTAACCTTCTGTCTTGTTTCGTACTGAGCTAAATATGTAGTCTGATAAGTTAAGAAAAAAACAATTGATTACCTTAAATTCAAATCGACCTAAAGTAAAGTATATTTTTATGCGATTTATCCTATCAATGACAGAATGATCAAATGAGAAATATAGTTAAGATGAGAAGAATGAGAAGAAATTACAACCACAAATATTAGATGCACCAATGAAAAATAGATGCATCTCCTATTATTCCTCTTTCCTTATTTGAAATATGTGGCTATAATTATTTCTCACTCTTCTCATTTCATAAATTCTTCTCACTAGATCCATACTCATCAATGACAAACTAATTTTATGTCAAAGCATTTAAAAAGAACTCATGATCATTTAAAAAATAACTCATCAATTTGATTATGAAATCAACGAAATTGTTTTACTATTAACTAAATGAGAAAATATATATATATGAAATAAAGTGGACTGTTGAACACTCTCGAAGATGCATTTATGTGTCTTTTGTGGTGCTTAACCATTTTGCATGTGAGTAGCGCTGAGCAATTCACTCCTTAGTGGACCGATTAAGAGATGAACAAAAGTTTATCAAACAATCAAATCCCACTTACCGATTCATGATAAGGCCTAATAAGAGGCCATCAAACACCCCCTAATACTCTGAAATCAGATAATTAAGTATTTAAGTATAACAAAAAGGAACTTGTGATGATCCAAACTTAAAAGACTATAGTGGTAACTGGTAAGCAAAGGCAAATTCTCATTATGTAAGGATTTACACATAAAACCACGCCAAAACTATAAAATAATCATAATAACTTTTGTACGCCAATAATAGAAACTATTAATCGAGTATTACTTCAGACACAATGCCAAACACGTGAGATAATAATAAATGTTACCTGATCAGGAAATTGTCTCTGTATTAATCCTAACCGTGTCTTCCCCTTGCACACATTTCCGAATTTATCTTGAAACTGACCAACAATGCGAGTAATATCACCTTCAGCAACCTCACAAACAACCTCCTTCCTATCCAAATTCCCAAAATGTACAACCTTGGCAAGAACATATCCATAATCGTGATACCACTTCTCAACCTGATCCCTAATTCTCCGCAACAATCTAGGAGTCACCTTATCATGTTCACTCATCATTTTCATAATCTCATTCTCAACATCGCTCGACAACAAACATGCCTTCGATTTCTTAATATATTTCCTATACTCACTATCATGCATCCTCAAGTATTCACTTTTCGCCTTTTCACTCATACTCTCATCGATTTCAATATCTTCAAACTGCGGTAATAACCCGACACTAATACATTTAAACCTATCAGCTTCTTTCCAAGAGGATTCTAAAAACGATAATGTCACACTAATCGTTCCGTCTGGTTTAGTTTTCATACCAGTACTAGCAAAGGTTTCGAGGCCTTTCATTAATGTCACACTAATCGTTCCGTCCGGCGGCGGCGTATACGGCGAGTTTTTTGCCGGAGAGTAACGGTTTTGAGTTAGTTAGGGTTTTGGATGAGTTGTTAGGGTTATGTGAATATATTTTTGTATGTTTGATTGCAGCGTTGGTAATGGAGATGAAAGATGATGAAGGATGTGGTTTTGACCGGTGGCTGAGCAACCGCGGCGCTGCGGCGGAGAATGACGTCACCGGAAATGTGAGTGACGTCATCTGAGGTGAGAGTGACGTCATCTGAGGTGGTAAGTGGTGAAGGTGAAAAACATATTTTTACCGCGATGTATTTGAGGAACACCCGTGTATATCACTATATTGTTTTGGTATTACTATAAACGAGTCGGGCACCGGTCCGCCGGAGCGTCGTAGTTGGCGGTTAATTTTTTAAACTGTTATTCATAATTGTTGGTTTTATCAGATTCATTAATACATACTTTATTATCAGATTTGTTAATAACATATTTTATCTTACATTATCTTTTACAAAAACTATAAACATATCTATAAATACCTTATTTTTCTCTTCACATATATCAAGTACTCTCAACACTTTTTGAGATTCAACCAAAACTTGATCCGACATTGCAAACCTTCGAAACAATCTGTATGCATCCTGCATTAACATAAAATATATAGAATTCAGTCAAATAACCGACTAATTTCAACAGAAACTACATGACATTTACTACCAACTGTATACTCATGAAGACCATGGAAACAATAAATAATGACACTATTATTAAAAGAAATACAACCTGAAAAATGAACATAAAATTACCTGGAATACAAATACATTGGCTAGTTACATACCCGCACCAAATTCCTGAATAACACATAACACATATATATAACACTAACATCAGAAACCGTCCGAACTTGTTGGCAACAAAAATTATGGATTACATCAGTTAAAAACAAATAAAAGTACAAAACCAATAGCGTTTGTATCACAAAAGATTGAACCTTGACATAAGAAACAATTAACATCGATCCGACCGGAATCCTATGCAATTGTGTTCATGAACAAAGATAAGTGAAACCTGTAGCTATATCCATTATTGGTGCTGTGTAAAGGACTTCCCTATACGTCTGTACCTGCACAATAGTTTATTGATAATTAACATGTGTAATATGTTATAGCTAATGTGTTAGGGGTAGTTGTTTTTGGCTTACTTATTAACTATTTGGTGGACCTCTGTTCAGGTTTAGATACTAATGAGCTGAGGGCGTGCAAAAAACCTACAATTTTTTTCGGTTATCGAAAACAGTTTTTGAGAAGTTTTATGTGGATAGCGTATTGTAGCTATAAATCTTGTGTATCATTGTTACCTCCGTATCTATTTGTTAGTCGGCATGAGCTGGTTGTTGTCGCGACTGGCTTCAGAATCTTATTGTGATACCGCTGTCAAAGATAAAAATGTTGAGTTAGGGTGTTAAGTATGTGTGAGAATTATAAGGTAGGTGAGGGAACATACTCTAAGTTCTGGACATCTATAAGTGTGCTTACAATCTGCCTTAATGTAGCCACAACTGCAACCCTTAAGAGGAAATGAATAAACATGGTGGTTCGATGCATTGTGCCATTGATTGGCTTATTGTCTTTACAAACCACAATATGTATTTAAAATGAAGGTTTGAACTAAAGATCATAATTATTTTCTTTAGCACAAACATAAAAAATAAGCAGTCCAGACAGTCATAGTAAACAGTTTAAAGCACTATTCGGCTAATGATATAACTGACCAGTTATTTCGTTCATCCTAGCGACCTCTGGTTCAGCAACGGCAATTTCCTGCACGTCGAACCTTTTTTCCAGTTTAAAAAGAGACTAATTAGTCGCAAAAAAACGTAGATAGCTTAATAGAAACCAAGTAGTGGAAAGCGTAAACCCTTGTATCCACCATGCATTTGTTATACGCAAGCTGCCTACCTAACTCAGTCGGATCTTTTTATGGAATTTTAGCCGCAAAGTCCTACATTAACGACCAAATAAATAGTAATAGATGCTTATTAAAATCTCCATCGAATTCCGATATTGTTTAACCATACCTGAGAGTTGTAAAAATCTATATACTTTTTTACTACACGAAGATATATAGCGAAAGATGTAGATATGTATTCCAAAGTTGAGGCTCACAGGCATAGTAATGGTAACACATCATGTAAAAAGTGTATATTACAATCGGATGACTCACCATATGCAGGCATGGGAACGTGTGGGCTGAAGGCTGAAGACCTGTTGGCAACCGCGCTACTCTGCCCTATGAAAAGAAGAAAAGAAGATAGATTTTGATCAAGAAAGAGGACCATGTCTTTAAACGAAAGAAACTAACAGTACCAGAACATCGGTCAAGTAACACTCGTAGGCCTTTGGAAACTTTTGTAAGTGTGTACCTGTGACATGGGAAACAGAGTTTGAAGCCTCCAATGCATCTGTAAAAAAACAATAAAAGTATGATCATCCATACCTACAGCAAACGTATTACAAAATAACTAAAACACTAACAGCGGACGAATCCATAAAGACGAAAGAACTGACCGTACAGTACGATAACAGCAGGCACATGATCGGCGTTTGCATCATGTTGAACTTGTAACAATGAGAATTACAAATAAGTTAGTACACGAAACAGGCACAAACAATAGCAACCAATAACCGATAAGTTACCATTAATGACAGCAGGCTGCGTCGATGATTGGTGATCATCAAGACATACATCAGCTTCTTTCAAAAGAACAAAAGACTACATATAATGAGCCTTGTAAACCATATACAGCTGGAACCTGTAATGGTGTCGGCACAAAAAGTAAGTTCAAAAGTAAACCATGACGTTAGGATAATTACGAATCTTTTTCATCTACAGATGGATACCTAAATTTTTTGTTAATAATGCACTACCATGGGTCACCATTAGGTTGTGCCTTACTTTTGTGAAATACGGAATTTTGACAACGGATATAGTCATTCCGAGGCACAAAAGTACTGGCAACGTTTAGGATAACCCCTGATTCAAAGTCTAAAACTACCGGCATGTTTGCCACAACTACAACCATACACCAATTTAACTAACCCCCAAAAGCAACAAACTAAAGGAAAAGAACAATCTTTATCACATATAGAAACCGCATAAAGCAAAATTAAACCCCATAAACACCACAAAACCATAATCTTTTTTTTAAAAGATCTAAAAACAAACAAAACTTAGATATAATCAAACTTACATGGAAGTAGCACCAGAAGCAGAACGGTATAATGGTATATACAGTAATCTTCCGGCAAAAAAAACCCCAAAAAAACTGAAACCCTAACAATCATTTCATATATGGCACTTGTCATAATACCTCCAAAATCAAAGCCATCTATGTGTGTGGTGACTGGTGAGTTTGAGAATTATCTGGAACTTCTCCTTCTTCTTATCATAAAACCGGACTGGAGCAGAGCAACAGTTTGTGGATCATGGAGCCCAAGCAAAGGGAAGAAGCCCATTACATGGAACGGCGTCGTTTTGCATGTGGAAAACATGTAACGGCGTCGTCTGTAGTTACATCTAATATATATAGTAATTTTCATAGTACGGCCCAACTCAACCATAATCATTTGTTGCATTATTGGGCCAACTTTTGAGCTAGCCAAGCGAAATCAGCTTGGGCTTCTTGATGCACTAGCAAAGTAGCAAGTGTTGATGGTTAGGTCGGTTTTTGGTTCTTGGTTCGCTATTTGGTTTAAACAAGGGATACGGTGCCCGCCGCGTTGCGGCTGGGCTTTTATGTCCGTTTTTTTTTTTTTTTTTTTTTTTTTTTTTTTTTTTTTTTTTTTTTTTTTTTTTAATTTTTTATTGTTATTTTATTTGGGATAATCGATAAAAAAATACTATTTATTTATTTATTTATTATTATTATTTTTTTGATGTAGCGTTGCTCAGGGCCGGAGTGAGTAGTTACCGGGTTTAAAACTTCGTATGAGAAACAACATTTTTTAAACTCGAAAGAATCATATTATAGTACTTAAATTTTCAATTAATTGTAACACTTAAGAATTTTTTTATAATTAAAACTTCGTGTGGGAAACAACATTTTATGGTAGAATGTTTTGGCCTTCTCAATCAATATGGTCAACCTCCGATATTGACAGCGCTCTTAATTTCAGTTAGTTTTTTTTAACGGTATATAGTTTTTGAGTTAGGATCAAATGAGAAGAAACTTTAAAATGAGAAGGATGAGAAATATCTGTAACTACACATTATAGATGCATCGATTTGAATTAGATGCATCCTTAATTTTTTAGACGCAACATAATATATTTTATAGCTAATAAATAGATGCATATAAATATATTAGATGCATTTGATCAAGTTAGAAGAATCCTATGTATTTTTCATCCTCTGCGGGTCAAATTTGTTGTTAGTACTACTTTGCATCTTTTTCACTTCAAAATCACTTTCAAAACTAATTGGGACGCATATAAATGAATAGAGATGCATCTAATTCAAGTTGACGCATCTCAAATATGTGGTTATAATTATTTCTCATTCTTCTCATTTTAAATTTTCTTCTCACTGTATCCTTACCCTATAGTTTTTATGTTATTCTTTATAAAATCTAGTTTTTATAAGATGATAGTAGTGTATGGGGCTTTAGAATGGTTTATTTTAAGTTTGTTATAGGAGTGTATATTTAAATTTTAGTTTGAAATTCTGTTTTTGTTAATCAAATTATTTAAAAAAAAAAAAAAAAAAAAAAAAAGCCTTTCAATGTTGTTTTCCGTTGGGACACTTTATTTAATATTTATTGTACATGTTTATCTTACGATGAAATTAAAGAATAAAAAACTTTAGTAAAAAAAAGGTAACGGGCCTGACAAAAAAAAAAAAATTGGACCAAAATAAACCCAAATAAAAAAACAATATTTTTTTCAAAATTTTTGGTAGGCGCAATGCCATTAATTCGTTTGAGACAAAACCTGAAAATTGAATCAAATTCTTATTAGATCAGGCCGAACCGGAAGCCAAACTAGAATTAGGATTGGTTTTCGGGTTGACTTGAAGTACATAAGCCCCAAAAACCGGCCATGTATACAACACACTCATTATAATTTTTATTCATTTTCAATAAATCCCATCATTTCCATTTCACATGCAAATCTCACGAACCTTCAAGAAAATCATCCATCTCCTCTCCTCCCTTGTCCTTGCTGCCACGAATCACCACCATAACACCCTCATCTCTGTGATTT
>LBNU01023659.1:55852-136103 GCA_014162995.1 Artemisia annua
ACACACAAAACATGGGTTGCCTCCCAAGAAGCGCTTTTCTTTATTAATGAGTCTTGTAGCTAGACTCGAGGCCTTGCCTCGTTACGTGACTTCTTGTCCGGTTGTGTACTCCGGACCTAACTCTAGACACTCTTTATAGAATCCTATTATTTTTCTCATGACGTAGTCTACTCCTCTACGCTTATCCTTTTCATTCCTATAGTAGACCGCTTGCTTATGTTCTTTCTCAAGGTCCGATAAAAGCCGGTATTGCTCTATCTTATATGGCATTTGGATTTTTCCCGTTTGTTTTCGGGAATTTCCCGATTTGGTACCGGTCCCGTACCGAATTACTGGTCCTGATTTTTTTTCACCTTATTTCGTAGTCCTGGTACCGTACTGTATATCAGGAATCGGTATGGTTCCGGTTCAGTTTTAGATCTGTTCCTAGGTTTTTTAGATCTGTTCCTAATTTGTATATAACGAGTCGGGCACCGGTCCGCCGCGTTGCGGCGGAGCGTCGTAGTTGGCGGTTAATTTTTTAAACTGTTATTCATAATTGTTGGTTTTATTAGATTCATTAATACATACTTTGTTATCAGATTTGTTAATAACATATTTTATCTTACATTATCTTTTACAAAAACTATAAACATATCTATAAATACCTTATTTTTCTCTTCAAATATATCAAGTACTCTCAACACTTTTTGAGATTCAACCAAAACTTGATCCGACATTGCAAACCTTCGAAACAATCTGTATGCATCCTGCATTAACATAAAATATATAGAATTCAGTCAAATAACCGACTAATTTCAACAGAAACTACATGACATTTACTACCAACTGTATACTCATGAAGACCATGGAAACAATAAATAATGACACTATTATTAAAAGAAATACAACCTGAAAAATGAACATAAAATTACCTGGAATACAAATACATTGGCTAGTTACATACCCGCACCAAATTCCTGAATAACACATAACACATATATATAACACTAACATCAGAAACCGTCCGAACTTTTTGGCAACAAAAATTATGGATTACATCAGTTAAAAACAAATAAAAGTACAAAACCAATAGCGTTTGTATCACAAAAGATTGAACCTTGACATAAGAAACAATTAACATCGATCCGGCCGGAATCCTATGCAATTGTGTTCATGAACAAAGATAAGTGAAACCTGTAGCTATATCCATTATTGGTGCTGTGTAAAGGACTTCACTGTACGTCTGTACCTGCACAATAGTTTATTGATAATTAACATGTGTAATATGTTATAGCTAATGTGTTAGGGGTAGTTGTTTTTGGCTTACTTATTAACTATTTGGTGGACCTCTGTTCAGGTTTAGATACTAATGAGCTGAGGGCGTGCAAAAAACCTACAATTTTTTTCGGTTATCGAAAACAGTTTTTGAGAAGTTTTATGTGGATAGCGTATTGTGGCTATAAATCTTGTGTATCATTGTTACCTCCGTATCTATTCGTTAGTCGGCATGAGCTGGTTGTTGTCGCGACTGGCTTCAGAATCTTATTGTGATACCGCTGTCAAAGATAAAAATGTTGAGTTAGGGTGTTAAGTATGTGTGAGAATTATAAGGTAGGTGAGGGAACATACTCTAAGTTCTGGACATCTATAAGTGTGCTTACAATCTGCCTTAATGTAGCCACAACTGCAACCCCTAAGAGGAAATGAATAAACACGGTGGTTCGATGCATTGTGCCATTGATTGGCTTATTGTCTTTACAAACCACAATATGTAGTTAAAATGAAGGTTTGAACTAAAGATCATAATTATTTTCTTTAGCACAAACATAAAAAATAAGCAGTCCAAACAGTCATAGTAAATAGTTTAAAGCACTATTCGGCTAATGATATAACTGACCAGTTATTTCGTTCATCCTAGCGACCTCTGGTTCAGCAACGGCAATTTCCTGCACGTCGAACCTTTTTTCCAGTTTAAAAAGAGACTAATTAGTCGCAAAAAAACGTAGATAGCTTAATAGAAACCAAGTTGTGGAAAGCGTAAACCCTTGTATCCACCATGCATTTGTTATACACAAGTGATGCATGCGGGACTGCAACACGCACTACAATTTACCTCTCGAGGGATCTCGAGAAGCTTACAATCCCCACCAGGAAGTGTACCTGACCGATGTAGTATAGTGTAGTGGCAAGTACCGGGGGATTGATCGTTCTCTCGCAGGGAATAGTGTTCGTTAGGCTAAAGGCTACTCTAATCTAGGTCTAAGGGTTGAGGAAGATTCTTTTTGTATTTTTATGTTTTATGAAAGCAGTAAAATCTCTGGTTTTGGAGGAGAGGGCGGAATTAGTTGCTAGTCAACTAACCCAAGTTATCTACTTTTATACTACTTATATTTTTNATGTGGATAGCGTTTTGTAGCTATAAATCTTGTGTATCATTGTTACCTCCGTATCTATTTGTTAGTCGGCATGAGCTGGTTGTTGTCGCGACTGGCTTCAGAATCTTATTGTGATACCGCTGTCAAAGATAAAAATGTTGAGTTAGGGTGTTAAGTATGTGTGAGAATTATAAGGTAGGTGAGGGAACATACTCTAAGTTCTGGACATCTATAAGTGTGCTTACAATCTGCCTTAATGTAGCCACAACTGCAACCCTTAAGAGGAAATGAATAAACATGGTGGTTCGATGCATTGTGCCATTGATTGGCTTATTGTCTTTACAAACCACAATATGTATTTAAAATGAAGGTTTGAACTAAAGATCATAATTATTTTCTTTAGCACAAACATAAAAAATAAGCAGTCCAGACAGTCATAGTAAACAGTTTAAAGCACTATTCGGCTAATGATATAACTGACCAGTTATTTCGTTCATCCTAGCGACCTCTGGTTAAGCAACGGCAATTTCCTGCACGTCGAACCTTTTTTCCAGTTTAAAAAGAGACTAATTAGTCGCAAAAAAACGTAGATAGCTTAATAGAAACCAAGTAGTGTAAAGCGTAAACCCTTGTATCCACCATGCATTTGTTATACGCAAGCTGCCTACCTAACTCAGTCGGATCTTTTTATGGAATTTAGCCGCAAAGTCCTACATTAACGACCAAGTAAATAGTAATAGATGCTTATTAAAATCTCCATCGAATTCCGATATTGTTTAACCATACCTGAGAGTTGTAAAAACCTATATAATTTTTTACTACACGAAGATATATAGCGAAAGATGTAGATATGTATTCCAAAGTTGAGGCTCACAGGCATAGTAATGGTAACACATCATGTAAAAAGTGTATATTACAATCGGATGACTCACCATATGCAGGCATGGGAACGTGTGGGCTGAAGGCTGAAGACCTGTTGGCAACCGCGCTACTCTGCCCTATGAAAAGAAGAAAAGAAGATAGATTTTGATCAAGAAAGAGGACCATGTCTTGAAACGAAAGAAGCTAACAGTACCAGAACATCGGTCAAGTAACACTCGTAGGCCTTTGGAAACTTTTGTAAGTGTGTACCTGTGACATGGGAAACATAGTTTGAAGCCTCCAATGCATCTGTAAAAAAACAATAAAAGTATGATCATCCATACCTACAGCAAACGTATTACAAAATAACTAAAACACTAACAGCGGACGAATCCATAAAGACGAAAGAACTGACCGTACAGTACGATAACAGCAGGCACATGATCGGCGTTTGCATCATGTTGAATTGTAACAATGAGAATTACAAATAAGTTAGTACACGAAACAGGCACAAACAATAGCAACCAATAACCGATAAGTTACCATTAATGACAGCAGGCTGCGTCGATGATTGGTGATCATCAAGACATACATCAGCTTCTTTCAAAAGAACAAAAGACTACATATAATGAGCCTTGTAAACCATATACAGCTGGAACCTGTAATGGTGTCGGCACAAAAAGTAAGTTCAAAAGTAAACCATGACGTTAGGATAATTACGAATCTTTTTCATCTACAGATGGATACCTAAATTTTTTGTTAAAAATGCACTACCATGGGTCACCATTAGGTTGTGCCTTACTTTTGTGAAATACGGAATTTTGACAACGGATATAGTCATTCCGAGGCACAAAAGTACTGGCAACGTTTAGGATAACCCCTGATTCAAAGTCTAAAACTACCGGCATGTTTGCCACAACTACAACCATACACCAATTAACTAACCCCCAAAAGCAACAAACTAAAGGAAAAGAACAATCTTTATCACATATAGAAACCGCATAAAGCAAAATTAAACCCCATAAACACCACAAAACCATAATCTTTTTTTAAAAGATCTAAAAACAAACAAAACTTAGATATAATCAAACTTACATGGAAGTAGCACCAGAAGCAGAACGGTATAATGGTATATATAGTAATCTTCCGGCAAAAAAAAACCCCAAAAAAACTGAAACCCTAACAATCATTTCATATATGGTACTTGTCATCATACATCCAAAATCAAAGCCATCTATGTGCGTGGTGACTGGTGAGTTTGAGAATTATCTGGAACTTCTCCTTCTTCTTATCATAAAACCGGACTGGAGCAGAGCAACAGTTTGTGGATCATGGAGCCCAAGCAAAGGGAAGAAGCCCATTACATGGAACGGCGTCGTTTTGCATGTGGAAAACATGTAACGGCGTCGTCTATAGTTACATTTAATATATATAGTAATGGCACAGTAATTGGTAAGAATAATAAGGAATACCCATACATAGTGACGGGACTTTACAACGGTAATAATTATTGTTGAGATATTTTGGTTAAGAGCACTCCCAGAGTCGTTTTATTTTGCAAACCCAAAATATGATACATACTAAGGGACGATTTCCAGCCGTTGGATCAAAAAGACACGATTTAAGAATAAAAAACACGGAGGGACCACTTCTGCCAATTCGCTAAACTTACCCCACCAACCCCACCCCTACACCTCTCACTCTGTATCAAAAAATCCCACTTTCTCTTTCTAACCTCCATTAAAAAACTGCAACAAACACTCAAAATCAACCGATTTTAACCGTTCAAATTATCAATAAAACACAAAAATGGAAGAATCATCGAGTGCACAAGCAGATCCGCGAAAAAGCCGGTTCAAAATGAACCTGCTGAATCTCGGGATGAAGGTATGATGCTTCCGACTAATTATTTAGTTGTTTTATTGGTTGTGTTTAGTGTTTACATTTGGTTGAGTTTCTGAGTAAAAAACTTTGTATACATAGATGCACACCAAGTGTTTGATGAAATGTGTGAGTGAAAAGTATATACGTGTATATCACCAGTGATATTTGAAGTTGAACTGTATATTTGTATTATCACTAGTGATATTTGTATTTGACTTAACCGTGCAAATCACATAAAGCACACAGAAAATGAAACAATCGACATCTAAAACGACGAATACTTTAGTTTTTACTGTTATAGAATCATTATTAGTGTGTTTTACTAGTTAATTTTCGATAATTTGTGATATTGTGATGATTTATATGATAATATGAGAGATTAAAAGTTATGTTTAACAGAACAAAAGATATGTTGTGATGCTTCTGTTTGATTTGTGGATTTGTATGTTTAATGGATAGATTGTGCATGTTTCAAAAGGTTTTACCGCGGTATTTGAAAACAATATTGACCGGTAGTGTATCACCTGTGATATAACAGTTAAATTATTGTTGATTGGTAGTATATCTATTGTGATAACAAATAGTTATTTGTTTGACATATGATATTGAAAACAAATGAACTATTCGTACACTAACAAAAATTATGAAAATATTTTGATGCAGATTTGAATGAAACCTGTGCAATAAACAACATCATCAAACAAAAGAATCAACAACAAGTGCAATTGTCGTTGAAGAAAGCATAACATCTCCACAAACAAATTAAAGAAACTCAAACACCTGTCATATCACAAGTTCCTCCATCACCACAATTAATTCAACAAATAGAAGAAAGCTGACACACATTTGATATCACCAGTGATATCACCTGTGATATCACTTGATATCACCTGTGATATCACTTGATATCACCTGTGATATCACAGGTGGTATCACCTGTGATATCACATGTGATATGTGATCGCATGTGATATCAAAGGTTCCCCGGAAAGCATCTGGGAATAAAATGAAGATGCTGGTTAATGAACCAATGGAGAGGACGAATTTTGAAGAACAAAAGTAAATAGAACAAGTTGATGAAAACAGTTGCGTTGTTATGTTTTAATTTATACGGTTATAAATAAATGTGTATAGTTGACAAGTGCGAAGTCAATAGTAGGTATTTAGTTTGACTGAATCATGTTATTTGTCACAAGAGATTCAAACTCATAGAAATGGGCCATAGCGAGCAATTGTTTAATCCATCTTGATTTGTGAATATTTGTTTGATAAAGTTTTAAGTGGTATTTAGTTTAATATGGTAATGTGAAAAGTGTCATACCTGTAGTATCACCAGTGATATTTGAAGTTGAACTGTATATGTATATTATCACTAGTGATATTTGTATTATCACTTGTGAAATTTTGTATATTTTATAGGTTTTTTTGTTTACTTGTTAAGCTTTATTTTACTAGTGCTATTGAGTAAACCTAATAATTCAGAAGAAAAAAAAACATAATAGTATCACAAATGATATACAAGTTCAGGATAAAATTAGCAATGCTATTAAATAAACCTAACAATTAAGTAAAAAAAAATCAATCAATCAACAAACTAATACTTCAATTGCAGCGACTGAGAAGCCGCCTCCACTTTCAACTACGCCGCCGCCCCATTGAAATTTGAAACTTTTCCCTTATTTGGACAAGTATGTCTATTATGATCAGTTAAATTACAAGGTACAACCCTTCTTTTGGTTCTTACTTTTCTCAATAGCTTTCTCACGTCCACCCTTATTACGGTCATTCTTATGTCCTTTAGGAGGATTCTTTATACCCATAAAATCTTGAACAATATCACAAACTTTTTGGGGTGGAAGACTTGGCAAATCAGTCTCAAGTTTGACTTTAGCTCTCTCAGGTTGTCTACAAAAGAAGTCCAGTATCATAGACAGCTTATCAGTAATTCCAACAATAAGAAACAGATTATCAAACATATCACTGGTGATACTACACATATAACAAACACATCACTGGTGATACTACACATATATCAATCATATCACTGGTGATACCACACATATATCAAACATATCACTGGTGACACTACACATATATCAAGCATATCACTGGTGATACTACACATATATCAAACATATCACTAGTGATACTACACATATACCATCAGCAAAAACATTTATTTGTGAATGTCAATTGTAGTAAAAGGCACAAAAACTATCATGTACCTGAAAAGAGAAATATCTCAGGTGATAATATACACAAAATTTACAAAAACAATGAAATATCACAAGAGATATTACAAGTTAAAAATCATACTTGTTTGTTTTGTATGTGGCATAAAAAGAGATGATGTCACCAAACTATTTGTGATTGCAATTTGCAAAAAAAATTGCTACATTTAACAAAAGAATCAACAGCAACTGCAATTGTGGTTCAAAAAAGCCCAACATCTCCATAAACAAATTGAAGAATGTCAAACACCTTTGATATCGCCTGTGATATTGTAAAACCCTGAAATTTTGAACATTTGAAATACCTAATATACCCCTATAAATTTTTAAACTTTGAAGAAGGAATAATGATTATGACAGGCTTGAACATTTCGCGACATGTGAAACCTATAATACTTAGGATATGTATAAAAATTACAAAACTTATATATATGTATGCATATCACACGCCTAATCTATGTTATGGACCTAATATATATGATATATGTACACAAACTAATTAAGACATGGAACTAGACTAAATACATGATTGTTTTAAATTTGTAAGGGATCAAATCAAACCCCATAATGTTCGGCATTTTCCTTTTATCCTCTCAATCCCATACACGGTTTCTCCTCACTTTATTAACCGAATATACAGCTTTTCAAAACAGAAAAATAACAAAACAAAACAACTTAAAAAACCCTAAAAACTCTAGATGACGGCTCAGTATTATTTTCACATTCCTTTTCTTTTCGAATTCAAGATGGAGAGAAGAAGGTTTGATTTGATCCTTGGGCGCCTAGACGGGTACGTGAGGTGCCCTGGTCGTGATAAAATTCTGGTCCGACCAGAGGTTTTGGTCGAGAGTTGTGTCTGGTTCGAGGAAGGTTTTGAGGCGTGGTACGAATACTGGTTCGGAAGGGTTTAGACATGGTGAATTTCTGTTCCGAGGAGGGTGTTATAATCGTGAGTTTCTGTTTGGATTCAAAGTTTGGGTTTTCTTGTTTTGCTGGTGTCGTTTTGTTGGGGCTAGTACTCGACCGTGCTTGTGTGTCTTTCTTTTGTCACGCTACAAAGGTAATCGTCAGCCTTGTTAAATTCCTCTTCGAATATCTTTTGTTTTTCAGTCGTGCTTGTATCATTGAATCGGCTAACATGCTTGTGTAAGATCGAAATATAAGTTTGCATGGATTTAAAAACACCTCACATAAAATCTGTTAGCGACGAATCAATAAAGAGGTCGAATCGATTTCGGGTTAAAAACATATTTAATATATATGTATGAATAAAAATGAACATGAAATGAAAAACAATATGGAACAGCTTGTTGCATGCATGTTTTGAAGAAATGAAATCTCTTATGGGGCTAAATATGAATCAGTAATACTTATGCACGTAAACACATTAAGAATCTGATAAACATGTATGTGAGTATAAGTACCATGTGTCACATATATAACTAAGAGTATTACATAAAATCATAAAATGAAAGCTTAGATAATCGGCCTAAATATATGTTGTGGATTCGAAATATAAGTCACATGAAATCTTGGAACATGTCACATGAGATATGACTAGAACACATAATCTGTTTTGATCTATAACATGTACATATTGGACCTGTTTTGAGAATGCTTTGACCCACTCATTCATGATCTAAAATCTGTTATAACATGAATCATATTAAGCTAAAATGGAGAATGTAATGAGTGTATGTCTCGGCCTATATTTTTCACGCACAAAGGGGCTTTTGGTTCGGCTTATTTTAAAAGAACAAAGGGTGTTTGTTCGGCTTATTTTAATAACAAAAGGGTAGCGTGTGCATATGGATGAAGTGAACCGATGTCGGGTTATAAACAAGTCTTACATGAATTTATAAAAAGTTTGGGTCGTCGCAGCATAAATATTAAGATCATGGGTACGTTAATAAATTATATAAAAATTTTAATGACGGGGTCCAAAATTATTATCTTAATATTAATTTATTAAAATAAACTTTAAAATAATTTTATTTGACTTTTAATATTGAATTTTGATAATTTACATTTTAGACCTTAAAGTTATAATATTGATATTTTAAGACCCAAACTATTATATTGGTCATTTTAATCTAAAATATTATAAATTGTCCATTATAACCTTAAAGTATTAAATTACAGTTTCGGGAACTTATCAAATATGGTTAAACTAATTCGGGAAATCTGCTAATTTGGGAAAGTTACTAAAAATGAAAAGTCGATTAAAACAAATAATCTGATTTATAATAAGTTATTAATAATAAGCCGATCATTAATTCGTGTAGATTCGTTGAAGAAGGAGTAACTTCCGATCTTTATGTCTTCTGATGTTTTGCACTTGCGGTTAAGGTACAGATATTCCGTACTCTTTCAGTAAGAGTACAACTACTTCTCTCTCTTGACCCTCTCTCTCTCTCTCTCTCTCTCTCTCTTTATTATTGATTGATTGATCCTTCTGATATTGATCCGACTCTTTGCTATTGATCATTTACTATTGACCCTTTGATATTGATCCTTTGCTATTGACCCTTTGATATTGATCATTTGCTATTGACCCTTTGATATTGATCCTTTGCTATCGACCATTTGGTATGGATCCTTTGCTATTGGCCCTTTTGACATTGATCCTTAATATTGATCCTTGATATTGAAACGTGAATATTGACCATTTAATATGGAACCCTTATGATCCGTTCGATAACCTTTTATAACCACACCCTTTGAACCTTGTGAGACCTTGGGTACTATTTCGGGAAAATGTAACGGAAAGTAAAACTCTTGTGAGACCTTGAATGTTCTTTTGGATATTGAAAATATATGTTGTGGATTCGAAATATAAGTCACATGAAATCTTGGAACATGTCACATGAGATATGACTAGAACACATAATCTGTTCGATCTATAACATGTACATATTGGACCTGTTTTGAGAATGCTTTGACCCACTCATTCATGATCTAAAATCTGTTATAACATGAATCATATTAAGCTAAAATGGAGAATGTAATGAGTGTATGTCTCGGCCTATATTTTTCACGCACAAAGGGGCTTTTGGTTCGGCTTATTTTAAAAGAACAAAAGGGTGTTTGTTCAGCTTATTTTAATAACAAAAAGGGTAGCGTGTGCATATGGATGAAGTGAACCGATGTCGGGTTATAAACAAGTCTTACATGAATTTATAAAAAGCTTGGGTCGTCGCGGCATAAATATTAAGATCATGAGTACGTTAATAAATTATATAAAAATTTTAATGACGGGGTCCAAAATTATTATCTTAATATTAATTTATTAAAATAAACTTTAAAATAATTTTATTTGACTTTTAATATTGAATTTTCATAATTTACATTTTAGACCTTAAAGTTATAATATTGATATTTTAAGACCCAAACTATTATATTGGTCATTTTAATCTAAAATGTTATAAATTGTCCATTATAACCTTAAAGTATTAAATTACAGTTTCGGGAACTTATCAAATATGGTTAAACTAATTCGAAAAATCTGCTAATTTGGGAAAGTTACTAAAAATGAAAAGTCGATTAAAACAAATAATCTGATTTATAATAAGTTATTAATAATAAGCCGATCATTAATTCGTGTAGATTCGTTGAAGAAGGAGTAACTTCCGATCTTTATATCTTCTGATGTTTTGCACTTGCGGTTAAGGTACAGATATTCTGACCTATCTATAGGTTTCTCATACACTCTTGTCTTTCCTCTTCCTTGGATATCTTGAACATTGTTATATTCCCTTGATTATTGAGCCGTGCTATGTCCCCTTGATTATTGAACCCTGCTATGATCCTTTTAAAAACTGAACCTTGCTTGAAACTTACACTATGATTCTTGAACCTTGAAATAACCTTGTCATGATACATTTGATATAATAAACTTGATATGATAATATTGACTGGAACCTTGATTTGAACCCTATGTTAAAATCACTTACTTCGATCTTTGACTTATACCTTGACTTGAAAACCTATCCTATGATACCTGATTCAAACCTTGACTTGAACTTGATATAGCCCTTGATATTTTGAAAGTGCTTATAATATTATAACCGGATGTGAAAACTTTTAGTAATTATATTATGAAAATGTTTTGAGGAAAAACTATTTTTTTATGAGGGTTATGAACATTATGTAACACCACTTTTATATGAAGTTCCACTAATTTTATGAATATTTATTTTAAGGACTACCTCATCGAAAACCTTTATTTCATGAGAACCATTATTAAAAGATTTCTTTTAAATGAACATTTGACATAAACATTTGAATTGAACCCTTGCCATAAACTTTTATTTGGAACCTAATATGAACCTCTACATTGAACTTATGACATGAACCTTTACACTAAACTCTACGTACTCTCTCACTATTGAACCTTTACCTTGAACCTTAAACATGAAATCCACATGAACCTACTCAGTATATAAACCTTTCCATCTTGAACCTTTTTACTATAAGCCTTGATAAGAAACCTTTTAATTTGAATCTTGACTTGAACCTTTGATATGGAACTTGACATGAACCACTTGATATGGACTCTTGACTTGAAACACTTGATATGAACCTTGTACTTGTACACTTGATATTTGACTTGACCCTTGACCCACAGTTTGAGACTACCAGCCACCACTTGTTATACATGGTACTACTTGTTGTGGAGTAGCCACAACCATAGCATTGATGCACCAATGTTATGTACTCTCGTGGGGCTGGAGAGATGTCCCCCACCGTCCCTACTTGATTATCGACTACGACTATGATTATGACTTGTTTACAGGGGCGTATGGATGCATCCTAGATTTGTCTTGACTTGATACTTGCTTGGGCTACGGCCATTATGATTATGACTTGGACTACATTATATATTACTTGGTGACCGACGGTGTGTGCGATACACGTCTTTCACATCTTGGGAGTTAGCTACTCCAACCTTTGGAGGTATCCCCTCATATTATACTTGGTATCTCGAGGTCTCCCCTCCGGATGCATGGTTACTTGATTACTTGACTTGACTTGATACTTGACTTGACTTGGGCTCGTGGTGGATAACTGACCTGACCATTATACCTTTATACCTTACACCTTTACAACTTTAATACAGGTTCTTCTTATTTCGGTTGTACATCCTTTATGTTTTACTTTATCTTTCCATTGTCTTATCTATATCATTCTATATTGCTTGTTACTTTCATATCTGTTCACTGGGCTCTCGTAGCTCAGCCGCATTTAATTTTCTCATGCGGCAGGTTTAGTAGGAAGTTGGGCTTATGGATGAGAGATCTTATTTTGGGCTTAGAAGACTTCACCCTGATTAGCTACTGGCTGGACTTAGAGATGATTAGAAGTATTTGATATTGGGCTTAGTATATTGTACTTGGGCTTAGTTCTTTTATCGTTGCCCCTTTTGTATCTCGTACTTTGTTTAGTTTCCCTTTGTAACCCTTGTAAACTTTGTATTAGAAATGTATCTCTGTTTCACTTGTGTTCTGATTTGACTCCATAATGTTACACTTTGGCCCTTTTCGGGTTGGGGTGTTACAGATATCACCTGTGATATCACAAGTTCCTCTATCACCACAACTGATTCAACAAATAGAAGAAAGCTGACACACATGTGATACCACCAGTGATACCACCAGTGATGTCACCTGTGATATCACAGGTGGTATTGCAGGTGGTATCACTGGTGATACTAAACGTATGCTACAGAGCATATTCAAAACCACAATTAAACACAAAAACAGCATTCAAATGCAGTTAAAAACATAAATTCAACTAAAAACTTAATTAATAAGCAAAATTACAAGAGCATATTACAAAATTATCAACTATTTTTCACTCACACATTTCATCAAACACTTGGTGTGCAACTTGATCACAAGGAATGTTAAACAACTTGATCCACATAATTAACAAACGATTCAACAGCACTATCAACAGCAACAATATCCATCAAATCAGCTTCTAAAAACAAACGGTTCATTCAAATCAAAAGAAGACATAAAAAAGGATGATAATGATCGAGAGGTGATTATGAGATGATGATCGGAATGGTGACTGGAATGGTGATGGTGATGATGATCGGAACGATGGTGTAGCGGTGGTGTTGCGGTGGTAACTGATTATGGAGGGAAAAGGTAACAGATTATGGAGGGAAGTCGGTTGAGAGAAAACACACACAAACTGTGTGTGAAAAAAAAAGCGAATGGGACAAAAAATAAATAAAATAAAACTTTATATAGGTAGGGTAAAATTAGGTTTAAGTGATTAAATCTTAGATTAATTTAGACCATTAGATCAAAAAAGATGGAGTGTGGGGATTTGTCCCTTAGTATGCACTAAAAAAAGGGTATGCAATTGAATTTTACTCAGCACTCCCAATGGTAACTCAAGTTATTACATAACTCAGCGTCACCTCAACGCCACGTCAGCTTTAACACAATACTCAACACGATAACTCAACACCCACATCAATAACTCAGCTTTAACACATTAACTTCAACTATTTTCAAATTCAACCCTCAACTAAATCTAATATTTCATTTAATACTTAACAAAACACAACTTATATATTAATAACTAAAATTTAAACATACATTAAACAAACTACAACAAACTACAGCAAACATTAAACATAAAATACGATAATTAAACATAAACCTACGATAATTAAACATAAAACTACGAATTATTAAAATGAGTCATCCGAGACCCAGCCCTCGTCACTCGAAGCACTCGAATCGTCATCACTCGTTGACACACGGGGCAATCCATGTGCGATTCGATATGCACAACGTGCTTCTATCCGAGCCCGTTTAGCTAACCAGTACTCCTCACGAGCTGTTCTCTCCTCTTCTTCCTCTGCTTGGACCTTCAACAATTCTTGCATGTCTTGCTCGTACAGTTCATCAGCTGACAAAGGTCGTGGTTGGTTTTGTGGTGGAATGTTGGGTTGTTGATTGTTTGCGGCTGGATTGTAATGTGGTGGTGGATTGTTTAGAGGTGGAAACAGAACTTCCGGTGGAGTGTTTGGTGGTGGATTGTCATATTGAAAAACGGGAAACAAATCTTGTGGTGGATTGTTGGGTTGTTGATTGTCATATGGAAATACGGGGAAAAGTTCCTCGGGTGGGGTGTTGTAATCTGAAGAGTGATCTGGTGAATTGTTGTTAGCCATTACTTTGAGAGAATTGTTTGTGATTTGTGTATGATTTGTGTATGATTTGTGTGTGTTTTTTAAGGAATTGGGAATGGGTATTTATAGTGCTGTTTGAACAGATTTGAATTCAAAAACTATCCCGCTACTGAATTTGAATTTGAAATTCAACCGTTTAACCGCCCATTTGAATTTGAATTTGAAATTTCGTACGTTTGAATAGTAAATGTTTATTGCACACGTTTTTTTGTTTTTTTATATTAGAATTTGAAATTTAAAAGTTTAACCGCCTTTTATTTGAATTTTAAATTTCAAATTATCCTGCTCACATGTTCAAAATTTGAATTTTAAACTTTAATACACTCCTATAAATAGCATACATTAGCATACAATTTTTCACACACTTCACTTTCTAAACAAAATTCACAATGGCAAATCATTGGTCGATTGAAGAAGAAACCTTGCTNTGAATAGTAAATGTTTATTGCACACGTTTTTTTGTTTTTTTATATTAGAATTTGAAATTTAAAAGTTTAACCGCCTTTTATTTGAATTTTAAATTTCAAATTATCCTGCTCACATGTTCAAAATTTGAATTTTAAACTTTAATACACTCCTATAAATAGCATACATTAGCATACAATTTTTCACACACTTCACTTTCTAAACAAAATTCACAATGGCAAATCATTGGTCGATTGAAGAAGAAACCTTGCTAGCCGATATGTGGCAAAATGTTCATGAGTTCCATGCGATGGAAGGCCGTTTTTGGACAGTCGTAACACGAAGATTCAATGAACAATCAGATGGTCCTGTCCGTACCAAGAGCCAAATAACGAGTAAGTGGTCACGGTTGAACTCTGAATGTCAAGTATTTCATGACATTTTCTTGAATTTGCAGCCTACACGTGAGCCAGATGTTCGTATTGAAGACGCATTAAACGTGTACAGAGAACGCCATGCTGGGCAACCATTCTAATATTTTCACGTTTGGTTGATGTCACAATTCGCAATTTCAGGTCATTTTCATATCATTATTTGAATCACTATTTATCATTTCACAATTCATCATTTCACGTAAACTAGGTTTACGGATACTCATTTGACGAAACCGGGCAGGTTAAGTCACATTATCATGAGACATCATTCATTATATATTTCATAGACTAGGGTTAGTCTACGTTTTATCACAACTTCATTTGCATTCTATTCCACTCGTAGAATATATATATATATAATTTCAAGTTAGATATACTTATTTATCTTTAAATAAATATTAACATATGATTATAGTTTTTAATCAATACACCAAACAATTCCTACTATAACACTAATATTTTTATATATTATAAATATTCCCACTAAAATTGTAAAAGTTAATTATTTTATATTTTAAGGTTTTATATTTTTAAACCTTCATTTATATTAACTTATAACAATATTTGTACCAACCAAGCAATAACTATCAAAACACCCAATGTTTACAAAAATTATATTTTTATAATTTTTACAACTTTGTTATATCCCGTTTTGTCCCGTTTGAATTTATTTCTAATTAACCCGGTACCCGATAATGTTTAACCGCTCAAACTATACACTAAACGGTACCCCGTAAAATAAATAGTGTACAAAAACTACACCACACTAACCACAAGGCTAGGTGGCCGGTTTTGGTAGTGTCCAAAGACACATGTCTTCACTAAATCTCAAGTACATAAACCTCAAAGCTTACCTAACATTTTTACATGCAACACTTATATTTTTTTTAGATCAAAACAACAAAAGTTTTTCTTCCTTTCTCTCTTGGTGTGCTCGACCAAAGATCAAGAACGAGAGGCAACCACAAGTTTTTCAAGAACAAGTTATTTTCTAGTCCATTTAGTACTCCTTTTTAGGGTTTTGAAATAAAAACCCAAGGTGTATTTAGGTTTTCATCCTCAAAAATTCACAAACCCTTCAAGTAAGTTTATCAAATTATTTTTCATAAATTTTACCAAATTCTTGCAAGGTTCATGTTATTTTTATAATAGATGTACATGCATGTGAAAATCTATACCACTACATTTATATTTTTGTATCATTTTAATCTTAAAAATGAATAACAAGTAAACCCATGGAGGAATGATTGCAAAATGATGTTAGGGAACCCATGAAACCCTAGGAAGGTGTATGGTAGATTAAGGGATGAGTTGATGTTGTTGGTGATGGACTTGGACAAGAATAAACTAGGAAAAACCATTTTTACCACTATATATTTTGCTACTGTCCCTATTTTCAAAATTGGGTAAACTCAGTAGATATTGAGTAATTTTGGACCCAAGAACTAGAAAATACATTCAAAGACGAAAATATGGCCGCTTGAATCACTAAAAACGGACTTACGACGAAAAAGATATGCCAAAAACAAATTACACTAACTATATATATTTTTCAGAAAAATATGTTGCTGATGTACGAATTTCATTGACCAAAAATGAGCCTTAGACCTTGTCAAAACATACCAAACTATTGAAAATATGCTAGTACACTCTCTTACCTTTTCGGGGATATAAAGAACACAAGAAACGGCCTTATAACGAATGAGTTACGAATTTTCAAAGATAATTGCTCACTAAAGTTTCTAACAGCACTTTTACTTGGAAACTATTCTAAGTCTACCCAGAAAACTTGCAAACACCCATGTTAGAGGCCATTTTCTCGTCAAATGACTCAGTTCTGGAGTTGGGACTCCAAGGAACAAAAGTTAGTACTCCTAGAGTACTTTTCAAATCTGTTGGCCTTTTTGTCATTTGGACTTATAACGTGCACACTATGACCTCTCAAATATTCCCAAAAACTGCTCAGAAATGACAGTTTTGGCCTAAATACCCAACTTTTCGACCATTTATCTTAACATCTAGACACAATGGGTAAAATTTCACTACTGAACATATTTAGATAATGCACCAAGCTTTCTAAAGCTACTGAGTATGACCTCTAATTCTCAGTATACACCATTTTACAACTAGTTTTCCGAGGCCACTTTAGTCGTATTTCAGAAATTACTAAGTATAATATTTTACGACGAAAACTTGTATTTTCACATTTTATCGCCAAACGGCTATCATAAAACATCGTTACACCATATGAACATGTAATATTCATTATGACTTAATACGATAATATAAATTATATTTTCGACAATATTACATATTTTGAATTAATACGAGTGGTATAGATTATAAGTGCAAGTGCATACATGAATTCATTTCATAATCTAAGTTAGATTAAATACATTCATTTTAGGTTGCGGCTAGGAGTTGCGCCTTGATATTTCAAGTTCACTTCATAGTATATTGTTCCATCACTACAGGTGAGTTTTCATAGCCCCGTATACATTTTAATATAGTTTTCAAATCCCACGGGGGAGAATACATTGCACCATTTTCCATACGGGCCTAAGTATCAAATTCAAGTACAATGCTTAAGTTACCGCATTTACCAAGTTAAAGTCCCCTGTTTATTATCATGAACCGTTAATTCCCTGTAAGCGAGAGTGAGTGGATAGATCTATTGAGGGTGACGCCTCCATCCGCGTTGGTTATACCAACAGTCAAACGGGTGCATTTCATGTCTAACATTATTAGAGTGCCTGGTAAAACACTCTGGAGGGGCATTTTCATCAGTCAGCTTCGGTGTCATGAGCTTAAGGGCTATTGTACAAATTTTTCATGAGACTTATGTCTTACACATTATACTTGAGGTTACCGCATAACATTCATTTTTATAAACCTATGATTTCTCACCAACATTATTGTTGACCGTTTTAGCAATGTATTTTCAGGTAATTAAGACATCTCATGTTGGCATGCATTTTGGACCTACATGGAGTCGCGGAGTCGACGCGTCTCACCTTTTTATTTTCATGCACTTATGTAACGTTTGATCATGTTGAACTAGTTTTCATGAACTTACAACATTATTTTGGGACCTATTTTGTAAACTCTGAATGTTTTAATGATCAAACGATGTATTTTCAAAACGACACTTTAGGTCGTTCAATATAATCTTGTATGAGATGCCATGTTCGTTACACCCATGTATTCCATTCCGCTGCCATATAACAGGTATTTTCAGGGTGTGATAGTTGATTTTGAGAAGAAACCCAATCTGGAACCGATATTGGGATTAATGGCTTTGTATTACTTTATCATGTGTTGCTTTATGTTAAGTATTTCCGTACGGTCTTGTATGATGTAAGTTTAAGTTTAAGTTTGAATAAAAGGCCTAACGGCTAGTTTCTCCATTAAAATTATCTAACGGCTAGTTTCTGCATAAATACCATCTTTGCTCAACTTTGTATCAACATACAACTCAAACTAAATTTCAACAAACACTATGGCTAACCAACCAGATGAGGTGCAAAGAACAATCCTTACCCGATTACGCATTGAACAAGAAAATGAACTTAAGTTGATTAACAAGTTGTTTGGTGAGATCGCTCGTACTATTCGACAGAGGGAGTCTCGTGCTCCAGAGGTCGAAAGGTTACGTCATATGCCTCAAGACCATCCAATAATCAGGGTCGGTCTAGAAACCCTTTTAAGAAATGATGAAACGGATTTGCAACTTGAAGTCGCCTTGAAAATGGTCAGGGAACAAGTGTTGCAAGTTTGGGAAGAAAAGTCAGCACTCATCGATAATTACAAGTCTATTTAAATTGTATCGTTATTTCACGTTTCGTATGTTTTCACCATTGGGGAATTGTATTTGAAATTCAATGAATCGTATCGTTATTTTACTATACCGTGAATTGTATACCGTTGAATAATAAATCATATCGTTTGTTGTTGTATCGTATTTACTTGGTTAAAAAATAAGGGGGTCTTTTGTAATTTCCCATATCTTAAATTCAAAATCTATAAAAGTTCACAGGGGTAAAAAGTGTCATTTTTTTTTTTTTAAAGAAGCCTTAACGTGGCGTTAAGGGGTTAACGCCACCCGTTAACGCCACGTTAACGCAGGTAGCTGCAATGGGTAATGCACCAATAACGCCCGTTATTGGCCCCTAACGCACCCCATTGCGTTACCATTGCTCCTGCTCTAAGTGTTTCACTTAATGTTTATTCATACGATGTAAGATAATCATAATGTAATTGAAAAATATTGTAATATACGATAATTCAACTGAAAATGAACATAACAATAATTAGTTGAAACGTTTATTTTCTTCTAAAAAGAATTCTAGCTTTTTATACAATTGATGTGTTATATGTACATTGAAATGATTTAACCTATAGTATGTATTAAATGTGATTGGTAAACTTTTTAATGATAGTTATAAGTCAACATACTTGGGATCCTCTCATGTTTTATTTGAACATGAGAGATCATGTTAGTTTTCTCGGAAATGAAAACACATTTTTTAATCAAATAAAGGACTCACAATAAATAAATTATTTTATTTCTCTATTCACATTAAATCTCTCAATGAACATGAGAGGATCTCAATCCAAAAACAAGTTAGGTGCTGTTTGGTTTCCGGTTTGGTGTGGGTTCACCCAAAGAGAATATCAATAACTTGTTTGGTTGTTCAAGTGGGCCCGTAATTTGAGAATGGGGTAATGAATAGGTGATAGATCTCATACCACACCACTATGCCCGGTATCAAAATGAATCATCTTGTTTTTTTGTCTTTTTTTTTACATAAGTGGGCTCTTCAACTTTTTTCTCTCTCTTATCTCTGATCATTATATATTAAAAAATTATTAAATTAAAATTTGTTTTTAATTTTTCATTAACTAAAAGGTTATAATTTATTAAATTAATATATTTTATTTTTTCTCTCTTCATTTAATTCAAACATATACTTAAATCCAATTTCTTTCAAAACTTTCCCAAATTCAAATCCAATTTTAATCCCACTTACAAACTAAACGGGCCCTTAATCTTTTTTATGTAGAAAGTAAAATAAATTGAAAATTAAAAAGTTGTTTTTAGGTATAATATATTACTCATTTTTTATGGAAAAAAAAAATAATAATCTTTATATATGGTATGGATTAATATCTCTTTTATCTCCCGTAGATGTGTGATTGTTTGTTTTTATTTTTTCTCATAGTGCTTTGATCGGGTTTTGTCAGAGAGCTCTATAACATAAACACTCTTCTTAATAAAAAATTTATAACACTCACAAAAAATGTTTCACTCGCTTGAAAAAAAAATGCCAACCGGATGATTTGCACCTATAACAACAAACGCCGGTGCAGTTTGGCAGGTCATATTGGCGTCATAGGTGCAAAAATTACCCTATAAATGTCATGGGTGCACCGGGCTCTTTTAGTAATATACAAATATGTTGAGTCACTTAACTCTATTAAATACTTCACATGGAGGAGTGTGCATCTTTATGTTGGGTGTTCTTCTGTCGTGCGACCCGATGTTCGCCCAAGTTACTAAATTTTGCTTATTACTCATCCAACTTACTGAAGGTTTGAAAACCATTCATTCATGTTTCTACGAAAATTGGCTATTGGGTGTTAACAGTTGATCATTGCCACGTCATGAAATAATAGGGTTAACATACGCATATGTTATCGAACTTTGTGAAAATGTTCACCTAAGTTACTCAAGTTTGTGTATTGTTCATCCAGGTTATGAATATTTGAAAATCATTTATACAAGCTGTTGTCAGGTTATCTAGATGATGTGAAGAGAGAAATTACTTTAAGATAGATAGATAAAGAGAACATACAAACAAGAAAGAAAGAAAAAACAATTGCATGAAAAGATCGATGAGAAGAATCACATAAACGAGATCAAAGATCTACGAAAGAATTACAACGAAAAAGCAGGATGAACATGCGATTGTTTGGTACTTTTGTATTTTATTTCTTTTAAACAACAAAACTTTAAAACAATTAAAGAAAAACATATGACATATGATAGCCGGTGAACAAAAGTAAAATGATATGGATAAAAGGTTTTCAAAGTTTAGTAACTTGAATAAACAAAAATAAAGTTCGGTAATCTAGAGAGCACTCTTGAAAAGTTTAGTAAATGTATTTGTATTGTCGTGTTTAATAACATATCAAAACATTTTTAAAAGAAAATGAATGACATTTAATTTGTTAAAGATGAAGGCTATGTTTGGCAAAAGTAGCAGTGAGCAGTAGCTGTGAGCTGTAGCCACAGCTCACTGCTCACCGCTCACAGCTTCTTAAAGAAGCATTGGAAAAATGAGTTTTCCTAAAAAATAGCAAAGCTCACCGCTCTTTTGCCAAACGAACAATAAAAATCAAAAAGCTCATTGCTCATTGCTCATCACCCAAAAAAGCTCCAAAAAGCTCTGCGCCAAACATAGCCGAAATATTTACAGTTTACTAAAACTATGTGCAAAGTAGATAATTATTGTAAGACAATTATTTTAAGACGGATCAGGTAGTATCTTTGTGAGTTTACGATAAAGGAATCTCAAACAACTTGTGTTAGAGCCTCAAGGGTAACGCCTTCATGAATCCCTGTTTGTTTTACAACTTACTCATTAGTCATTACTCAACTCGTGTAATGAATAACATTTTCCGTTCGCATTTTTAGGGCAAGAAGAACAAGCCAACTTGTGCAAGGGCGTGGAGATATAGCAAGTACGCAGAAAGGCTTTTTGTATCAACAAATAAAAAGAGATGTCAACCGGCAACTGTATGAAACAATGATATACTAAGGAACAACAAACTTAAGGAAGCCGACCATGAAGGAGGGAATCAAACACGAAGATGCCACTTGCCACATGAAAGGGAGTCAACACCGCTCCATTTCATCTCATGCAACATGAACCGGGTGTGTGACAATTCTGTCAATTGTTAAACATCTTTATATTATCAAGAAAGAAATCGATAAGAGGAGACCTATGTAATTTGTGTTGCAATAGGGAAAAACTCAAGAATGATGTCATATCAGATTATAATACATAAATAACTCTAAAGAGAGTTAAGTATGTTAAATTTTTACAATTAACTCAAAACGGTCACAACCAGGTAATCTACTATGAACAATTTTGAGAAAAGAACATTAAAGTTTACACAATTGCAGAACAAAAAACAAGTAATAGGGAGTATAGTTTTATTGGTCACAAATGGAGCATCCATAGTATAGCAAAACATCATTATCATCTCCATACTTGCATGCTTATTCACTTATTGGCTTATTGCTTCTTTCAAAGAACAACCCTTGTGAAAGCAGAAATAAATCTCTATAATTCTTCATATTAGGGGTAAAACCGTAAAAGATACACTAATCGCTTATATCCAGCTACAACCAGTTTTTTTCTTGATTCCTTTATCACACATAAGGCTATGTGCTTCAGCAGAATCATCCCAGTAACCATTGTTGGCCAAGATATACGATAGCTGCACATAAGCTGCAGGCTCATCAGGAAAACGATCCACAAATTTTCTTGCCACACGCACACCAATTTCATTATTTCCATAAACCCGACAAGCACTTAACAGAGCTCTATAGACAGAAGGTCCTGCTTCTATTGGCATACTATTGATAACTTCTTCTGCTTCATTTAAATAACCAGCTCTAGCATAAAGATCCACAATACACGCATAATGTTCAGCTTTTGGTGGTTCAAGAGAACCATCATTTCTCATTAAGTCAAAGTATTCTAGACCCTTATCGAGCCATCCTACATGACTACAAGCAGAAAGCACGACAAGAAATGTAGTCAAATCAGGTTTGACTTTGGTCTTTGTCATTTGTTCAAACACCTCAACAATTTCCTTACCATATCCGTGTTGAGCATATCCCGATAAAAGTGAATTCCAAGATACTGTATCGTGTTCAACCATTGACGAGAACATCCATTTTGCCTCATCGATATTACCTATTCTTGAGTACATGGAAATAAGTCCGTTTTGTATGTAAATATTCGAATCATAAGCTGACTTAACAATAAGACCATGGACTTGCCTACCCTCCTCAACAGCTGGTGTAGCTCCAATAACTTTTAATACACTTGCAATCGTAAAGAAATCGATATCAATACCAGCTTGCCTCATTTCTGAAAACAAATTAAGAGCTTCCTTACAACTTCCCAAGTTAGAAAATCCAGAAATTATAGCGTTACACGATATATTGTTCTTTATATCCACAGTTGAACAAATCTTGTAGAAGTCTTTTAAGCTCCCACCAAATTGTGAATAAGCAGTTACTAAACTAATAGCTATATACATATCAGACTCTAACCCTTCTTTTATAACACGACAATGAATCTGTTCACGATGGATCACATCCTTCACGTTACAAAACGAAGTTAACAAAGAATTATAAGTTATATGATCCGCTTTATGACCCAACGCCAGCATTTCCCTAATCATGTACATCGCGTTATCGTTTTGTCCATTCTGTGTATAACCAGTGATCATTGACGTCCACGTAACAGCATTTTTATATGTCAAATCATCAAACACTCTCCGTGAACCTTCCACATCACAACACTTCCAATACATCTCAAGCAACGCCGTACCCACTACAACATTAACAAAACCAGACTTCACACAAAAACCATAAATCTCCTCCCCTAGTTTTAACACCTCCAATCGTGAACACGCAACTATAACACTCGAAACAGTAAACTCACTCGGACCCACCCCTAACCTAACCATTTCCACAAACAACTCAACTAAAACACCCAAATTCTCCATACCAAGATAACCCGCGATCAACGAGTTCCACGTCACCACATTTCTCTCGGGCATTTCATCAAACACGTTACGCGCATTGGATATTACGCCACATTTACCATACATGTCCACTAAAGAAGTATTTACATAGACATTTGAACAAAACCCTGTTTTTATAACAAATGAATGAATTTGTATACCCAAATTAAATGATTTTGAATATGCACATGATGATATGATTTTATTAAGTATGTATGAATTGTAAATTGACCCATTATTAAAACTTTGTTCTATTTTAATTAAGTTGTCGAAACTATCGAAATCGATCAAATTCGAGTGATTTTGTTTGAGATTATTAAGAGATGTGATGATGTTTAGTGAGGTGATATTTGGGTTTTTGAAGGTGGAAAAAGCGCGGGAAAGTGAGGTAAAAGTCGTTGTTTTAAGATGGTATTTAAATACTATTTGCATGGTTTAATGTCTAAATTTTGATTTGATATCATTTCTGTTAGTCTTAAAGGATTAAGAAATGGGCCGTTGCAAATAACTTGTTTGAGGTCCTAGATGTTAAGTCGAGTCTAAAAATAATCAAAACTAAAAAAAAAAAAAAAAAAAAAAAAAAAATACTGTTATAATAATAAATAAATAAAAGACCGTAAAAGTGTATCGATGATATTGATTTACTCATATGTGTTGCATCAGATAAAATGTGTCGAAGGTAATATGAAAACTATGTTATCGGCTTGTTAAAGTAGTTGATCACGTTTCTTAAAACATAAAAAACATTTTCTTTAAAGAATTGTTATTTCAGTCTAAGCATTGTCTTTCAAAATACATGTTGCCGGGTTGTTAGTTGTGAACACTTTTGCAACATAAAATAATCAAAAGTTTCATTTTAAGCGTATTATATTGTTTTTATCAAGTAAGATACTAAGATCATGGACGGACTTACATGAATGTCGTGTGTGGCATAGGCAACACCGAATTTCAGGTCGCTAAGTATAGTTTTTGTTCAAAAAGTATAATTTTTTGGTATGTGCAACCCTTGATATTTGTGTTATTATTTTTTATAGTGCAACTTTACCTTAGCTTAAAAATATTTGTGGTGCGATTGTGCAACATACTCTCGAAAAAATCCTAGGTCCGTCCCCGACTAAGATATGACATTGGATACTACAAATTGAGACGTATATCACGTTCATCGAACATTGAAAGTTATTGTAAACAAACGAGATGCATGTGTTCCGGTGTCATCAACATTGAAAGTTATTGGGGGTGTATTTCACATTCATCGTACATTGTATTAGTGTTTATGATTTGAGTAAACATTAATTTGCTTTTAATATCACATTAATGAATCTTTTCTAGTTTAAACATGCAATGTTTGCGCAAGAATCACATGTTAAAACTTGTTCAATGACAAAAATAGGAAATCACAATCATAAACAGATTTTTATATAGAATTTGCATTTTTAATTGTTATAAAACATATGAATTATATTTTTCAAAATCCCGAAAATACCCTTGGATGAGCTTTACACGCATAAATAGATGCATAATCAATGAATACCATGTGAATTAAAGGAAGAAATGAGCTCCTCCCTCATGTAAACCGTTACACTCGTAACTACCCTTTAAAACATGACCCTCACCCTTTCTCTTCTTAAACACCCACACTTTCCTCTCCTAATCTCAGTTTCCGTCGTGTGACAATGAACTCGGAAGCTAGAGCAAGCAATGGCGTCTCAAATGGGAAGCCTCCAACGCGCCTTCAGAAACAAGCTCCAGCTACTCTCCAGCTTGACGAGACTTCTAATGAATCTCTAGGTTTTTCTAAAGGAGTGATTCCATTGTTATCTCCTTTAGTGCTCTCACCGGCTGCTTTGCCCGCATATTCATTTTCGACACCTAATAATAACAATCATGAAATAAAAATGAACCATGGAGTTGCATTTGGAATAATGCCTCAAGCGCAACAAAGGAGTGATGGTGGTACTAGTAGTGACTCAAGATGGCAACATCCGGCAACAGAGGGGACAAACACATCATCTCTCCATGCTAGCTTCAACTCACAATGCACACTTCGTCCTGGTTAATCAGTGACTCATATATAGTGCCAAAGGTGCGAGGGTGACTAGTGATTACTTTTTTCAGATGCTTATTGTACAAACGTTGGTGTTTTAATTTGGTTTGAGTTTAGATAATGCGTATGTTTGACAATACATTTCATTCTGCTGATGTTAATATTAAATTTCTAGACCGAATTGCAACCACTTTGGTGATGAACTATTGAACTGCATTGAAGTAATACAAGCATCAAGCTTATCTATCAAATAAGTTTAGATTAGCATATTTCATCGGCTTTTTGACCAAATGAAACCAATGTACTTTTGATATATAAACCCACTAACAATAATCTGAGCGGTTTTTTTAGCAAACAGCAAGTTGCCCCAATAGAGCATATACCCTGACTGGAAGTGTAACCTCTGCCATTTTCAGTTATGAACAATGTGATGTTAAGAGATCGCACCAAACATTGGCGCAATATAAACACTACTAGATGAAATGGAAATCTGATAGCTTTCGACTTTCGATCAACATATAAAGATTAAGATGTCACATCAGTTCCAATTAAGATTTGCCACACTTTGGTACTTGTTAAAGACTCGCCGCCTGTCGCCTGATGTAAAATAGTAATAGTAAAAATAATATAAACAAAACTGCAATTTTGATGCAAGTTAAAGAAGATTAATAAGGAATGAAGCAGCCATAAATGGCAAGAGCCAAGTGCATGAAGGCATGAAGCTGTCACACTTTTAGATACAACTGGTAAAAGCTAGCCTCCCCCCTCATTAAAATCGATATTTTCCTAACTTCAAGGTTTGTTTTTGGCTGATCTGAAATGACTAGTCAAATATCAGAAATGCAATATCTACTACGTGAAAGTACAAAATTTGTAATGGCTTGAGTGTTCGAAATCAACATTGTCTATAAACAGTGATAATTGACTGAAGGAATGTTCTCTCATTGCCATCTGTTGGTGGGTTATCAGTTGTTATGGAAACAATCAGAAATCGAACTCTCCCGATGCCTGAGAAAGAAATGTGCAGCATAAAGAATCAGAAATATTTCAGAGGTGATATACTTAGGCATGACGAATGATAGTTCATTTTAAGATAATGAAATTATATCGAACAATCATAACATTAAACATACCTTGTTGAACAAAATGTCTCTGTTGTTTATGTGCATAACGCCATCCTTGAGAGTGCACCTCCACCTATTCTTTGAACGAGTCACCTGCAACCCAAGGATTTTCCATGATTTATGATGACATATATGAATACATAAAGATTCAATTGCACTCATACCAATATAATGCTCCTTGTTTCATAATCCAATTTTGGAATGTCTCCTAAGATTGCCACATTATAAATGACCTTTTGTTCTTTGGGGTACTTTTAATATAAATTAAATAGTTGCAAGCAGAGAGGTTGAATAGTGTTTCTTCATGGACTGAGAGAGTATACAGTCTAACTTCTACATACAATCATTCACTAATATTAGTGCACTCTTAAGACTGACATATGATAAAATATCAATATAAATAAGAAAAGAAAAACCATGCTCTAGATCGTATTCCAAAACATGTACAGTAGTATAGATGTTGTAGCACTAGTGAGATGCAACTGACCAAATTTTGTTGTATTTAAAAAATGGCGATAGCATATTTATGTTTGATAAAATAGTAGGTTTTTCCTAAAAAGTGTAATAATGTATGTTTTCTGGAAGGCAAGTAGTAATAGTGATGAACATATACATATTTCATACCTTGTCAAACTGAGACAGAACTAAATGGTGTGTATTTAGTTCGTCTCCTTCATCAACGTTATCAAGCTCATCTTCGTCATCATCATCATTTTCATTCAAAAGCTCGTCTTCATCATCGTCCAAGACATCATTGTGATTGACCAAGGCAGGAGTTGGTGTTTGAAACTCTGAACAAAACAAGTAACTTGAGATTCTTAAAATACTGAGCATAAACATAACGCCTTCAAGATAAGATTTTTAAATTCACCAGGTGGAGCAGGTGTATTCACAACATTGTAGTCTTCGTTTACAGGTCCTTGGTAGCTGTAGATCTTCAAGGTCATGAAAAAGCAATTGGTTAGATGTGCTACAGGCCATAAAGACCAAAAGATGTAGATACATACAAGGTTTAAAAGCAAAAATATGTGTGAAAATCCTAGTACATGAAATTTAACTTAAGAAAACCTCTTTATATAAAGGAGAGTAGAAACTACTATATTCCAGTAAAAAGCTTTAGATTATTTCTTTCCAGTGAAATGACACATGAATGCAAGACTTGACTGGGAATACGAGAAGCAGATGCTCACATTAGGTGTAGTGAGTGCATCATCATAGGGATAAGTAACATGCCCATCGAGTTGAGGAATCCTAAGAGACAACTTAGGTCCACGTTCAAGCTTACCGAGCTGAGAATTGCTCCCTTGACCAGCCTGAGAAACAAGTCATGCCAATGTTAAGTAATTTCATAAATATATTGTTCATCTCCTTTATATCTTAAATGAGACCCATCAATATGAAAAACCAAAAATGGTAGAGAAACAGCAAATAGAAAGAATTATGTGGACACTTAATAGGATACGGACCAAGAAGCCTCACCTCCAATGTATCAGCGATTACATCTCCAGCTCCATCTTGCTGTGGAATATATCCGTCTGGACCAAATTCTGAAGGAAAATCCTCACGTTTTCGCTTTCCAGAAGTCAATTGAAGAAAATCCTAAAAAAAAAATTTATATTATTACCAGCAACCAGCAGATTATATGGTAAGCTATACCATATTTTGTAGCTCAAAGATGTCATCTCATGAAAATTTATTCATCCAGCAAACCAACATAAGCAAAGAGAGTACTGCACTTTATGTCTGCTCCTAACTGTTGATAACTAGCATATGCATAAAAAGGTGGAAATTAATATATAACTTATGGATGACTTATATATTTTGGATTCCGGCAGAAGAGATTCATAAACATAATACAAATTAAAAACGTTGCCTGATCCTTTTTCTTTGCCAGCTATGTGAAGCAACCAAAGATTATAATTTTTAAAATCACCATGTTAGAGGGGGGAAAAGTGACCCGCCAAATAAGTCCCCCTGAAAACAAAGTTCCTTTCTTAGTTCCTGGCAAGTGGAACTTATACTATTGAACACCCTTAAACTCCCCTGTCCAAAGTAGTGCAGTCAAAAACCAGATATGAGTGAGAGTAGACAGAGAATAGTTGACTCATTTGATAGTAAGAACAGCCAGACTATTGGTAAATTCTGGCCAGACTTTACAGTTTTAAATTTTCCGAGCTTCAGCTGAGTTTAGAAAAGGTGTGTTAAAACTTATTAGATTATAACAAACACTAAAAATAGTACGATACTTGACCATGCCAACAGGTAAATCACATTTTAGACGTAGCTCCAGTGAAGATTTAAGTCCCAGTTAGAAACAAGTATGTTCTCAGCACAGAATAAACTTTCAGCTTTAGCCAAACAGGTGACAACTCCAACCCAAATACAGCACTACCATAGAGACAAACTCCAAAACACAAACCAGGAAAACCCCTAAAACTATCAAGATATGGAGCTTTGAATGGATAATTGGATAGAAGGATAAAAGAAAGATAGGTAATGTGTTGACAAATATCAACGCCTTGTAGACATCAATCACAGTGTAACAAACATTCCAACAATAAAGTTGATGCCACGGAAGAACTTCGGGGGTGCCTTTTAAAGATATATATCATATAAATGAGATAATTTTAAGGTATCATGTGTCACGTGCAGAATTTGAGGCAGAAATCATACCAGGCACAGGGGGTCATTTGCTAGGCTAGAGGTTAATGTATGCACATATCTCTTCCTTGAGTTGAAGACTAATCATTGTTTAGTATACCTCAAATATTATTCTTCTAGAAGACCATCTTACTCATATTCTTTTCTATTACCCCTCTTCCCCAATCTGTTAGCTTAATTACCAACTTCCGATCAAATAAGAAACCGCAAAAACTTATACTATTACCACTTCTAAAATTTGAAATAGATTCAAACATAAGACTTTTTACCTAAAAACTTCTCGTACCTCTCAGTCCTCTCTGGTTTATAAGATATCATTACGAATATTCTTACTCGTTAATAGATTTATCACCTACCACATATCTCTTTTGTTACAACAGAGAAAGTCACTTTCATCTTTTTGTTATATATGTTGAATGAAATATATAATTCCACTCAATAAAACAGAGTTGCTTCGGGTGCATATATCATCTAGAGCTACAAGTATCTGCTCGTTTCAGGAGAAGCTGTTCGGGGGATGATCTATTTCTCAAACAGAATGTGTTGCAAAAAGAATGCAAACAGCAGAATCTACCATTAATCCATTATTAACAAATCCAACACCACGTATATATTTCCAGGAATGTGAATCTTCTTTTCTAAAACCCGCAATGGGCATATTAGCAAGGAAGTGGCTGTGGTCAAGATTATGCAGTATAATGACAAAGTAGATAAAGGGGACACAATCAGTCTTCGCCTTTTATAAATTAAAAAGATATAACTCAGAACAATATTAAGCAAACAATAATATCACTATTGTAACCTGAGTCGTGGGTTGTTGGACTACTTCTCTGTCAGCCTCCTCACGCTCTTCTTGGTAAGCTGCAATATTTGTTTGAAGTATATGGTAAAAATATAAATAACATGAACTGATACATGCATAAGTTTGCAATAAGTTAACTTACCAAGATTAACATCAACACGGGGCCTTTTGATCAACCAAGAAGAAGGTGGTGGCTGTACAATCAAATGAACATATACCGTTAATCGCAAAAATTAAACCAACATGAAGAACCTAAATTCAAATGAAATAAAATTTATGTAATAGGGAACACTTGCCTAATATATACTTTGCAACACTATTGGAATTATCAGTAAGGAAGCATTACCATGTGTGGGCTAGGCCTCCCAGATGGGTTCCCTGAAGCTCCATTCCCAACTGCTCGAGGATTATCATTTGGGGTGATGGGAGTATCCACAGTAGGTATATTGTACGAAGTATCCACTGTCCCTGGTAATGGTGTTGAGGCTGTTCCTGGCAATGGTGTTTGACCAGGCAAAGGCGTTTGCAATGGTGTCTGCAGATACGATCCCATGTTAAAACAATAAAGATGTGAATGTAATTTATCTAATGGTTCGCATAACATTTATTTGCAAATAAATGCAGCTGCCTAGTGCCTACATCAATCTCAAACACGAAACCCTCTTCCCAATGATATCACTACAGTTATGTTTATGCATCTTTACGAGGTGTTTGGGCTTGCTTATTAAAAGTGTTAAATTCACTATGCTTTTGAAATAAGTGTACCAGAATAAGCAACCCCAAGCTGTTCACTCACTTTCAGATAATTACGTAAACAGTTTGAATAAGCAATCTGTTTTAACAGAAGGCAAAGCAATCCCAATTCCCAAACACCCCTTTCCACCAGCTACAATGATAGGAGGAAAAAANACAAATCCAACACCACGTATATATTTCCAGGAATGTGAATCTTCTTTTCTAAAACCCGCAATGGGCATATTAGCAAGGAAGTGGCTGTGGTCAAGATTATGCAGTATAATGACAAAGTAGATAAAGGGGACACAATCAGTCTTCGCCTTTTATAAATTAAAAAGATATAACTCAGAACAATATTAAGCAAACAATAATATCACTATTGTAACCTGAGTCGTGGGTTGTTGGACTACTTCTCTGTCAGCCTCCTCACGCTCTTCTTGGTAAGCTGCAATATTTGTTTGAAGTATATGGTAAAAATATAAATAACATGAACTGATACATGCATAAGTTTGCAATAAGTTAACTTACCAAGATTAACATCAACACGGGGCCTTTTGATCAACCAAGAAGAAGGTGGTGGCTGTACAATCAAATGAACATATACCGTTAATCGCAAAAATTAAACCAACATGAAGAACCTAAATTCAAATGAAATAAAATTTATGTAATAGGGAACACTTGCCTAATATATACTTTGCAACACTATTGGAATTATCAGTAAGGAAGCATTACCATGTGTGGGCTAGGCCTCCCAGATGGGTTCCCTGAAGCTCCATTCCCAACTGCTCGAGGATTATCATTTGGGGTGATGGGAGTATCCACAGTAGGTATATTGTACGAAGTATCCACTGTCCCTGGTAATGGTGTTGAGGCTGTTCCTGGCAATGGTGTTTGACCAGGCAAAGGCGTTTGCAATGGTGTCTGCAGATACGATCCCATGTTAAAACAATAAAGATGTGAATGTAATTTATCTAATGGTTCGCATAACATTTATTTGCAAATAAATGCAGCTGCCTAGTGCCTACATCAATCTCAAACACGAAACCCTCTTCCCAATGATATCACTACAGTTATGTTTATGCATCTTTACGAGGTGTTTGGGCTTGCTTATTAAAAGTGTTAAATTCACTATGCTTTTGAAATAAGTGTACCAGAATAAGCAACCCCAAGCTGTTCACTCACTTTCAGATAATTACGTAAACAGTTTGAATAAGCAATCTGTTTTAACAGAAGGCAAAGCAATCCCAATTCCCAAACACCCCTTTCCACCAGCTACAATGATAGGAGGAAAAACATAAAATAAAATAAAATTGCCTACTTATAATTGTCTAAAGGGGTGTTTGGGATTGCTTATTCAATATAGATTATGCGTTTAGAAAACTCATAATCAGATAATCGGCTCTTATAAAACGTGATTTTGAAACTTAGTGCTTGGATTTGATTATGCTGTATGATAACGTAATAATCTGATAATCAGTTTTTCAAGTGTTTGGCAAACTAAATTATGTGAAATTCATATCTGCCTGGTATGACAGGTGGACAAATCAACAAGCTTTGGCAAAAACAATTAGTAGAAGAGATATATACTCAGCAGGGTTCAATGATCAAACTAAATTTTGTGATATCTTGGATACTAATGGATGGAAGTGGCCTCATGAATGGAACAGTAAATATGCAGATATAAATGGTTTAAGTATTCCAGTGTTGAGGAATTGTCCTGACTCCCCTGTTTGGGTTACTAAAAAAGGAAGTGAAGTGAAGTTTTCAACTAATCAAGTGTGGAAGGATATGAGAAATGATGATATAAAAGTGACATGGGATAAACTTGTCTGGTACTCTCAGTGTATTCCTAGGCACAGTTTTGTTTTATGGATTGCTATCAAACAAAAGTTAGTCACACAAGACAAGCTTTTGAAATGGTATCCTAATAAAAGCTATCTGTGTCCATTGTGCAAAACTATTGAAGATTCACATGATCACTTATTCTTTCAATGCACATATTCTAAAGAAGTTTGGACTGCAATTAGCAGAATGGCTAGGCTTAACACAAATGCATCAACATGGAATGGATATGTGAGTAGTATGAGTACCATACAAAATCACAATAGCATCTGGAGCATCATCAAAAAACTATGTTTTGCTGCATCAGTGTACTACTTGTGGCAAGAAAGGAACTACAGGATATTTAGACAGGAAGAAAGAGACCATAAAACTTTGATTAGAACAATTCAAGATGAAATAAGATTCAAGCTCATGTCTGTCAAAACTAAAAGTACAAGTGCAGTAAAGGAGGCTAGTACTATTTGGGAGGTAAAGATAGATTGTAGCTGATAATTGATGCAAGGATGTGATGAATGGTTGGATAATGAGTTTTTATTATGGGAAGGAGTGTTTGGGATATGGTGGTTCTGAGCTGAAGTGAAGGGTAATTGGCTAAGACACTACTGCTGATTGATGGTAATGGAATAGTAATCTGAGATTGTGTATCATTGTGGTCATACTACAATACTCTCTGTTTTCATTTAGATCACTACAATGAGATCAACACCTTGTACCTTGGAGGTTCTCTAAATGTGACTGTACCTTGCTAGTAACCATATATCTCTTGTTTGGCCTTGGGAGGAAACTTGTGGGTATATGGGGAAAAGAAGGAGGTCTAATTTGGAGAAATGTACCATAATGAAGGGTTGGCCATTGGGAAGGGTAAGTGGTCTTGTAGGGAGGTGTATGATGAGAGGAATAGAGAGGTGTGAAAGATGAACCTTCTTGGTCCTCTCAATACACCACCACAGGAGGTAATGGTTGGCATCATGGAGGGTGTGTGTTCCTAAGTATCTGAAGCCTTTCTTAGAGAAGGAAATGTAGGATACTTGGCAGAGCCCCCCCCCATGGATGGGTTTGGGATACCTAGTGAAGCCTCACACCTTCTTCTGTCCTTACTATTGTGGTTGCAGGTTGAATGGTTTGGATAGAAGGGTGATGGGGAAATGTAGCTAGATGGGAGGTGCAAAATAATGGTGAATTAAGATGGACTATTTGGCATGGTTTACCTTATAGTGCAATTGTCCATTGAGTAATATATCTGTGTTGACAGAGAATTGAGCCTGCATGCTGTCTGGTAGTAGATAACAAAGGAAGTTTAGTTTGCTTTGATTAGAATGTTTTCTAGTTTGAGTTCTATATAGATTGCATTCGATGTTGTATAACTGGATGGGAGTTGTCAATTCCAGTTTTGAATTCTGTTGTAAATTGTTGCTTGAGTAATATAATTCACCTTTTTACACCCAAAAAAAAAGTAAACAAGAATGGGAACAACAGTTGTTATTGACTTGTGATGGAGCTTCAAGGTTTGTGACGATAGGTAATTCTATCGTATATTTGTGAATTCAAGGTTCCCCGTTTCACATAGCCAAACTTCATTGCATTCCAACTTTTCCCATAACATTACTTCGTCGGCAACTTATTTCAAGCTTAATTAAATTAGAGAACAGTTTGAACTTCTACAATGGATCTCCACGCGTAACACAAAACACGTCAAAAAAGAGAATACAAAAACAAGAGTTAGCTCGCTGATGTGTAGTTACAATTTAACTTACGAGTATATCTTTTTCGGGTTACATGAGTTTCCAACTCGACATTGCAAAATGATTAATCTTTGTGTGACTGCATTTATGTCACAATTCTCAATTTCAGGTCACTTTCTCAAGTCTTGACATTTTCCTATTCACAGATTTCAATTCATCATTTCACGTAAACTAGGTTTACGGTTATTCACATGNCTAGTGAAGCCTCACACCTTCTTCTGTCCTTACTATTGTGGTTGCAGGTTGAATGGTTTGGATAGGAGGGTGATGGGGAAATGTAGCTAGATGGGAGGTGCAAATTAATGGTGAATTGAGATGGACAATTTGGCATGGTTTACCTTATAGTGCAATTGTCTATTGGGATATATCTCTGTGTTGACAGAGAATGAGTATGCATGTTGTCTGTTATCAGACAACAAAGGAAGTATGGATTGTTGAGTTAGATTGTTTCCTAGTTTGATTGTTCTTTATAGATTTCATTCAATGTTGTATAACTGGATGGGAGTTGTCCATTCCAGTTTAGAATTCTATTGTAAATTGTTGCTTGATTAATATAATTCACCTTTTTGCACCAAAAAAAAAAGTGTTTGGCAAACTAGATTATTTACTAAGCTAATATGTAAAATCACCAAAATAGACATCACTATTAACTTTCGTGAGTCATTTCCTGTAGCCAAAAACTGAATATAATTAGCTTTGTATGTTATTGGCCCTTACGTCCGATTAAGGTGTCGTTTGTTTTTTCAGAGCTTTTACCTCTTCATCTGCAAACCATGTCTGCAGAAGAAGAGGTACATATAAGCTCTTCATCTGCAAGAAGAAGACCGTTTGTTTTTCATGCTATTGAAGTACTTCTTTCCTAGACTATTTTTTNCTGCGTTTTCTAACCGTGATAATCAGATAATCAGCAGCAAAACGCACTCCCAAACACCCCCTAACTTCAAGATGTGTGTACTTATTCGGTATGATAACATTATACAACTACATGTGCATCAACTAACAGGGAAGGTAACACTTAATATGAACATCCAATCAAGTCTATAATCTATTTCAAGGTAAATGACATCCACAACAAAACAAATAACTCATATAACTCACCGGTGGAAAAAGTAAATCAGCTGTAGGTGTCTCATACTCTTCATGCCCTTCATACGGTTCATTAAGATCACGAACAGTATTTCCCGGAGCTCCGGGGGGCGCCATATTCACAACAGCAGATCTGTCTATAGGACCAAGTATAGCTCCAGCTTGCATCATCTTCATCTCCCATAACTACATCATAAACAAAATCCCGTAAAACCCCATAAACACACATGACCACTTTCCAAAACTCGAATGACAATTGCATAAACCAACCTAGTTTATAATCCGTCTCAATTTTGTCACTATTATTTATTCACACATGAGCTGTTAAAGACAGCTTTATGTCCCTGTTTGAGTCTTTTTGTAATAAAAAACTACGTCTACTAAAGATGAGTAGTTAAAATGTTAGTTTAACCGATAATGTTGAATTTTGTTTAATTATGTTTAAATTATGCATTATAAAATGACCACACATAAAGCTAATTTCTAACAAATTCATATGCACAAACAAAAAGTACATAATTGGGATCGCGTTTGCAAAATAGATTATATGTTTGCAACGTTATAGGGCAAATTTGGGCCCTATGGCCCCTCGGTGCGTTATAGTGTTATAGGTACTGGTGCGATTTTGTGTGCATATATTTGTTATTTTGTGGTTCCCGGTGCACCTATGGTCCATGTTATAGGATAACACCATTATGGGCAAAATTTTGGACTCTATTATAGAGGTAAAAGCTGACGTGGCGCGCCTATATCGCGCAACACACCTTGTGATCTTAATCTTCAAAAACTAGGTCCCACCTTACTTTTTCAAAAGAGTGCTTTCCTAGGTTTTCGTTCTAGGAAAACGCACACAACTAAGAGGCCTCCGTAGGGTGTACCATGGCTCAAGCCATCACCGACGGCACGAGAGACCATACCGAGTTTCGGCTCGTGGGGTGTGGCGCCATAGCCACCAGCTCAAGCCATGAGCTTTTACCTTTTTTTTTTATTATTCTTTTTGTGTGTGTTTTAGTGGGGTATATGTGGAGTGTGGACCCATGGCACCACTTTTACTCCATTACCTAGCGCTCTAATAAATTAATTCGGTGGTGGTGCCATAGGCAAAAAGTGCTGAAGTGGCACCACTTTTGCCCATGGCACCACCCCACGGCACCAACCGTACCTAGAGCTCTAATAAATCCGTTCGGTGGTTACCACCTCCAAATTGGGCCAACCACGCATTAAGGGGTGACCCCGCGTGGCGATGTTCATTGTCACACCCAGTCTAATAGCAGCCAAACGCTATTTTCTAATCATCTACTTTCCACAAACGCAATTATCAAAAATCACTTCCAAACCACAACCCCAAACACCCTCTAAAATATATAAACCAGCACAATCGACTAATCAACGAAATTTTTGTTAAATAAATAAATAACTCACTCCTTGAAGAGTACTAAGAACACCTTCACCGGGGCCGCCATTATCAACAAACTCCTGACGCATTTTACTAACAACATCTTCGATTACTTGAATATACACATTACTCGTTGATGTACTTGCCATTTTGTGCCCTAATTTTCCTGATTCTTTTACTTTTTGTGAAATTGAGAGAGAGAGTCGTTGGAGAAAATGGATGTTGGACAATTGGGGGGAATGAATTTGGAGTATAAATAGGTATGTGATTAAATTAAGTGGGTATTTATAGGCCTTTGTGATGATGCTGTTACACCGAGTCACCGACCTTATAAATTGCAAAGATAGTCCTTGTGGTTTGGTATATTTGTAGGAGAACTTTCGGTTTTTATTTTGCACTCAACGCATGAGTGAGTTTTTCTAGTAAACAGGCGTTCTGACCTGTGTGATACACACGGGTTGTATCTAATTGAAATGTGTCGCGTAATGTTTAGCTAAATAGATGTAAAATAAGTTGAGTTAAATAAAGCTTAAACGCATATGACGTTATCTAAATAAGGTTTAACAAAATATTGGTATTCTCCAAAAACTCACAGAAAACACAATAATAATTATGTAATTTCTTAAATTGTGCGTTCATTACTTAATGCTTACTTTCGATCAAGGGTACTTAAGTGAATCTACACGGTTTGTTTAAGTAAACTATTATAAACAAAATTGAGCTAATTTATATAAGTTTCATATGCACACATTTTGTATAAAACTGTTTGTTACGTAATGTTCAGCGTAAACCCTTGAAGTATAGTGTAATGGTGCATTTGATTGAAAAGTGTGTTGCAATTCTTAGCAAAATAGTTTTAATGCTTACTTTCGATCGGGGTACTCGAGTGAATCTACAAAGTTTATGTAAGTAAAGTATTCGTACAAATAATAATTCTTTGCCGCATCTAATATTTCCGACTTTTTATGTATTACATATATATAAATATACAAACTACGCTATCATTTTTTATTTTAAATTTTTGCTAGCGTTCATATTTCTACACACGGTATGTCAAATTATGACTGCAATTGAGTTGTATGTTGAAATATAATGTGATCATCCATCTATTACGATAGGCAGGGCCGGATTTGAGCATGTGCAGGGTGCTCAACCGCACAGGGCCTCCATATTTCCGAGGGGCCCCAAGATTTTTAACGCAGGGCTATACATAGTTTGGGTTTTGCTGTAAATAAGACGAGTACGTAACCTAGAAGATGATGTAATTTGATTTTAGCAGATTGTTGTAAAAAACCTACTAGCTTCAAGTTTCAAACAAATTTTTTTAAACATGGAATAACCAGGCCATATGAGGAAGACGATATCTTTTTGTTATTTTCACATGGCACCCTCAAGTTTATAGAATTTTCCATATTGTCTTATTTTTTAGTTTAATTTTCAAATGGTTCCAAACAGGTTTAAAAACTTGACATTTTCACCTCAAGTTTGATTATTTTAAGAATGGATCCACTTTGTATATGAAATTATAGAACTCTTATAAATTTTCAGTAAAAAGATATCAACGGTGATCAATCATACTTGTTATACACTTTTCTAAAATTTTCTTATACTTATAACACATTTTTTAGTATTTCAATTTTGTGTACATAATTTCTTTTGTTTTTAAGCGATCTAAGTCGTAGTTGTCGCACAAGGCCCTCAAAATCCACGGGCCGGCCCTGACGATAGGTTATAAACATAAAAAAAATTGCCTGATCAAAACTGAGTACTGGGACAAATTAAAAGATGGTCATAAGAGCAATTTAATTTAATGAAAAGTTACTCCATATGTATCTTTGATTTTTGTTTAGTGTAAGAATTGGTTCATGTTTTATTCGTATTTATAAGCAGATTTACTCAAAAATAATATAGGTACACTTACTTTTAAAAGTGAAACACACTATTATTTGTTTATTATTATTTTTTTTTAATATTTGTTTGATACGTGCATATACTAATATAATAGCCTACTAAGTCAAAACAGTCCAAGAAAATTAAGTCCAATAGCCCAATAACCAAAATGAATTGTTTAAAGATTTGCACCGGCGCATGTCTAAGATATCTACTTATTCTATTTTTTGCAAGCAGATAGATAGTTTATAGCCTATATAAACATTTGTTGTAGTAAACATTGTGTATTCAAAAAAAGTTTGCTATTGTGATTACTACATTGGAATTTATAAAGTTTACATTTATGATTGCTACATATTTCACGATTTAAATTAAGGAATTGATATTGACATAGCATAAATTGATTAGCACACCACAATTATGCGCATATCATGTTGTAACATATGCATTAGTTATGTGATATTGTGATGTGCTAATCAAATTTTGTAGTGTCAATATCACTTCCCTTTAAATTACTTAGAGTTTGTACAGGAATGGATCGGTTTAGTAGTGGGTTTGAATGTGAGGATGAGCCNAAGCGATCTAAGTCGTAGTTGTCGCACAGGGCCCTCAAAATCCACGGGCCGGCCCTAACGATAGGTTATAAACATAAAAAAAATTGCCTGATCAAAACTGAGTACTGGGACAAATTAAAAGATGGTCATAAGAGCAATTTAATTTAATGAAAAGTTACTCCATATGTATCTTTGATTTTTGTTTAGTGTAAGAATTGGTTCATGTTTTATTCGTATTTATAAGCAGATTTACTCAAAAATAATATAGGTACACTTACTTTTAAAAGTGAAACACACTATTTTTTGTTTATTATTTTATTTTTTTTTTTAATATTTGTTTGATACGTGCATATACTAATATAATAGCCTACTAAGTCAAAACAGTCCAAGAAAATTAAGTCCAATAGCCCCATAACCAAAATGAATTGTTTAAAGATTTGCACCGGCGCATGTCTAAGATATCTACTTATTCTATTTTTTGCAAGCAGATAGATAGTTTATAGCCTATATAAACATTTGTTGTAGTAAACATTGTGTATTCAAAAAAAGTTTGCTATTGTGATTACTACATTGGAATTTATAAAGTTTACATTTATGATTGCTACATATTTCACGATTTAAATTAAGGAATTGATATTGACATAGCATAAATTGATTAGCACACCACAATTATGCGCATATCATGTTGTAACATATGCATTAGTTATGTGATATTGTGATGTGCTAATCAAATTTTGTAGTGTCAATATCACTTCCCTTTAAATTACTTAGAGTTTGTACAGGAATGGATCGGTTTAGTAGTGGGTTTGAATGTGAGGATGAGCCAATGGGCTAAAACATTCATCTATGCCATGTTTAAGCACTCTCTTGTTTCTGTTATGGTTCAAACGATGGATAAATCTTATTAATACTATAAACCTTAAAAACTAATGCTCCTAACTTTACTCACTCTCTCAGCCACCAAACACACACTTCTCTTTATACAAAAAATAAATAAGTAAATAAATCGTCCCTGTTTAAAATAATAATAATAGTAATAATAATAATAACAATAATAATAATAATAATAATAATAATAATAAAACTCTTCGCGGCAACCACACAACAAATTGATTGGGTTGTCTTCCTAGGGTTTGATTTTTATCTTTTTCNTGTGATGTGCTAATCAAATTTTGTAGTGTCAATATCACTTCCCTTTAAATTACTTAGAGTTTGTACAGGAATGGATCGGTTTAGTAGTGGGTTTGAATGTGAGGATGAGCCAATGGGCTAAAACATTCATCTATGCCATGTTTAAGCACTCTCTTGTTTCTGTTATGGTTCAAACGATGGATAAATCTTATTAATACTATAAACCTTAAAAACTAATGCTCCTAACTTTACTCACTCTCTCAGCCACCAAACACACACTTCTCTTTATACAAAAAATAAATAAGTAAATAAATCGTCCCTGTTTAAAATAATAATAATAGTAATAATAATAATAACAATAATAATAATAATAATAATAATAATAATAAAACTCTTCGCGGCAACCACACAACAAATTGATTGGGTTGTCTTCCTAGGGTTTGATTTTTATCTTTTTCGAGCAATACAGCCAGCAAACAAAAACACACACCTAACACTATCCTTGATCTAAAATAGGGGTGTAATCGAGCCGAGACAACTCGCGAGCAACTCGAGATCGACTCGAAAAATACTCGATTCGACTCGATTTTAAACGAGTCGAGCTCGAGCTCGAGCTACTCGTATAAGATGTCGAGTCGAGTTCGAGTTCTAAGTTACTCGGCTCGTGAAGCTCGCGAGCCTTAATGAGCTTTTCTAAAATTACATATATACCCCTTATTTACACATTTATTTACTTTCATATAAAAAGGAAAAGTTAAAAACCCTAAAGGTATTTTACCTTTACACCAAACATTGGTGCCGTCATCTTCCTTATTCTTCCACATCTCAACCAATTGGTTCAACTCTTACTGTATTACTTTTTTTTTACTTAACTTCATATGCTGGGATTTGGATTTCCCAAAGGATGCTCATAAAAGCAATAGTATTTAGCAATCGAAACATCTGGATCTGATCTCTCGTTGTGCTTTTTTTTTGTGCACTCAAAAGTGGCATTTTTTGAATAAAACTGTTGCACTCTCAATTTTTTTTAGTCATTTGAATATACTCTGTTTGTTAAGATTCTTGTATCGTCTTGTCTATTTCATTAAGATTCTTGTTTTATTTTTTGAGAATAACGATTTCATGATGATGGTCATTTTGTGTAAGTCTGATGTAGTATGTTTGACTGCAATATTGTATACGAGCCGAGTCGAGTCAAGTTTCGAGCTCGAGTTTTAGTGATCGAGCCGAGCTCGAGCTTGAATTTTGAGGCTCGGTCGAGCTCGAGTCGAGTTTTGAGCTCGAGTATTATATGTCGAGCCGAGCTCGAGCTTGTCAATACTCGACTCGACTCGGCTCGATTACACCCCTAATCTAAAACTTCATCCCTTGAACAGATCACAAAATAAATTCGCCCATTTTGTTTAGCAATCAGTCAAACACAAATAAATACTATCTCAGACCCGTTTGATTGATTCTAACTCATACTATCGGCTTCAAGATCCTTGCATGGGTCTAAGGTAGGCGTTTGTTTTGATTTTTTGTTGTTTTTTGTTTGAACGAAAGAAAGTAACGGGTATAACAAGTTTGTTATATATCGTTCTTTATTCTTTTCGGAGACTAAAAAGATGAATTACAGTAAATGTTTTTACAAATCTATGATGAACTTCTTATACTCTTGTTGAATCAAATAGTATTTCAAGAAAAAACTGAGACCTTTGGTTCTTGATTGTCAGTTTTGATTCGAGTCAAATTTAGGTTAGAAATTTGTGAAGTTGATTGTGGGATGGATATACTTGTAGGATTTTAGATTCGGTATTTTGATTTGGTTTGAGTTTCGGTATTTTATTTTTTTAGATCTGGTGTTTTACAAAGCTAAGCTTCAAATATATCAATGATGGGTTATGTATTCAACTCAAAAAACTGATATCGTTTTCAAAAGACTAATATCATTTTCATATGATGGTGGTGAAGAATCATTTAAAAAAATGATGGTGGTGAAGATGATAGTTTGTTATTTATAATTTTCAAAAATCCAACTGAAAAGTCACATTTATAAACTTATGGATTTAATTATTTGTAAACAACAGAAAAGATGAGAAGATTTTAAACTATTAAGACTTGAAACCGAACAATCAAAACATTTATTTACACTTTTTTTTAATTGAAGCTTTAAGACTTCACGATAAATTTTAGGATCTGAATCTTTTAGTAGATATAGATACTTCTTCCTTATTGCTTTATGTTTCACTTCCTTCTTTTTTATCATTCGGCTCATTCATGTTTCTGATCACCACCCTATATTGATGAAAATATATATGCAAATGGGTCAAAATGAACACCATTTATATTGGCTCTATCACTTCTAGATATGTGTTCACATCGTATTAATCTAAAAACTTGTTATAAATCATAAATTTTTTGGGAAAAAAAATTGTCAGTAAAACTTAAATTCTTACAAGAACACCTTAATACATTTAAACCAGATAGCCCTTTGACCCTTTGGTTACGCTATGTTATCTTAGCTAGAAACGTTTTAGTTTATTTATTTGTATGGGATTAAAAGCTACGTAATCAGGATTAAAACGTTAAGGACTCGCACAAATTTAAGACATGTTAATTTTCCTTAAGGCTCAATATTTTTACCATTTACATGAACCTCAATACTAACATATCAAGATGGTAAATGGGTCGGTTTGGGTCATGGGTCAAGTAGGTTATGGGTCGAATGGGTCAAACAAGCCAGATTTTAAACTTGGGTCAAATGGGTCATGGGTCAAACGAGTTGGGTCGGCTCAACTCACTAGTTTTAATTACAAATAAAGTTGTTAGTGTGTAATTGTATGTTCGACGTGTGTTTATATATACTCTAATTTATATCAGTAATGTTGTTTAGGATGGCCAATGTAATCGTACGAATTCATGCATGTCAAAAATATAAGTTAATAAATTTGAATGTAAATGTAGTTTATGTATGGGAGATATTTGCACACTCTCCCAATTGATTGGGACACTCCAATTTAATGTGTCTAGACATTTATACCCCGACATGAGTGTCCCAATCAATTGGGGGAGTATGCAAATCATCTCCCTTTATATATACGCTTCTTTACATCAATAGTGTTTTCGAGATAATATAAAAATGATGTTTACAATAAATAGTACTACAAAATTACATAACAACTAGATAAAAGGAAAATAAAACACGGAAACATATAAGTAATTTATTAAGGGGGTGGCAGTCATGATTCCATGCCTCCCTCATGCCTCACCACCCACCAATAATATCCTGCCACCTCATTCCATGCCTCTCTCATGCCTCACCATACTTTTTTAGTGGCAACCATGATTCCATGCCTCACCTACTTTTATTTTTTATTTTTTATATTCATAATTTTATTAAACAATTTAATATAAACATAATATTTCATTAATAATTAAAAGAAAATTACATAATACTTAGAAAAAAAGAAAAAAAAAAAGAAAATCACTCGTCATCGAGGTATGGTAAGTCTTGAGCCAAACCATAACCAAATAAAGGCACAAAGAAAAAAAACCACCAATTAAACAAAACTGCATATATCAAACACAAAATACTCAAAAGTGTCCCACTAAAATGCCATCTTCTTGTCACTGGTTTTGAGTGTTGATTCATATAAAACAACCATAATTCCTCCATACTCCTGAATTTCATCATCTTTATTAAAAACCCAAATCGGATATTCCTTTAAAACATGGAAAATATCACAACTCACAATTTCAGGTCATATTTCAAACCCCAACAATTTACCCATTCCTAAATTTCAAATTCATCGTTTACCATTCATCATTTCAAATTCATCATTTCACGTAAACTGGGTTTACGGATATTGATTTGACGAAACCGGGTAGGTTAAGTCACATTATCATGAGACATCATTCATCGTACATTTCATAGACTAGGGTTAGTCTACATTTCATCACGACAACATTTGCATTCTATCCCACTCGTAGAATATATAATTTTAAGTCACATTTATTTATTTATTTCTAAATAAATAATAACACATGATTATAGTTTTTAATCAATACATCAAACAATTCCCACTATGGCACTAATATTTTTATATATTAGTAATATTCCCACTAAAATTGTAAAAGTTAATTATTTTATATTTTAAGGTTTTATATTTTTAAACCTTCAATTATATTAACTTATAACAATATTTGTACCAACCAAGCAATAACTATCAAAATACCCAATGTTTACAAAAATTATATTTTTATAATTTTTACAACTTTGTTATATCCCGTCTTGTTCCGTTATAATTTATTTTTAATTAACCTGGTACCCGATAACGCTAAAATTACAAAACTATACACTAAACGGTACCCTGTGAAAACAATGATGTACAAAAAGTGACCAAGCCACCACCTCCTATGAGGTGGCCGGCCATTAAGTGTCCAAGGACACTTGGAGACACCAAAACACACCAACTTAATCCCATGTTACACCAAAATATCTCATAGTTGCATGTGTTTATTTTAGATCAAGAAAAATTGTTCTTCTCTCTTTTCTCTCTTGCTTGGCTCGTTCCCAACTCAACAGCAAGAAGAAGACAACATTTTTCAAAGACAAACTTTATTACAAGAACTAGACAATCCATTACAAGGACTTGAGATATAGACCTATGGATTAGTAGGGTTTTTCTTCTTAAAAATTTGTAACCTTTCAAGTAAGTTTACCATTTTATTTTTCACAAGTTCTACCAAATTTCTTACAAGGTTTATGTATTTCTAATTGTCTATGTACAAGCATGTAAAAATCTATACCACTAAACCTATGTTTTATATCATTTTTATTCTTAAAATGGATTACTTGTGAACCTATGAAAAAATGATCTTAGGGAACCCATGACACCCTAGGAAGGTGTATGGTAGATTAAGGGATTGTTGATGTTGTTGGTGATGGACTTGGACAAGTATAAACTAGTAAAAACCATTTTAAGACAATATATTTCACTACTGTCCCTATTTGCAAAATTTAGTAAACTCAGTAAGTTTTGGTTAAATTTTGACCCAAGAACTAGAAAATACACTTTTAGATGAATTCATGGTCGAAAGAACGGATAAAAACGGACTTACGATGAAAAAGTTATGCCAAAAACAAGTTACACTATATATATATACATTTCTGAAAAATATGTTGCTGATGTACGAAATTCATTGACCAAAAACGAGCCTTAGACCTTGTCAAAACATACCAAACTGTTGAAAATATGTTAGTTCACCTTTTTACCTTTTCGGGGATATAAAGAACTCGAGAAATGGACTTATAACGAATTAGTTATGAATTTTCAAAGATATATGTTTACTAAAAATTTCCATCAGCACTAACACTTAGTATATTTTTAAGACAAACCAGAAAATCTACAAACACCCATGTTGGGAGCCATTTTCCCGTCAAATGACTCAGTTCTGGAGTTGGGACTCCAAGGAACAAAAGTTAGAGCACCTGACCTAGTTTTCAAATCAAAAAGCCGTTTGTCATTTGGACTTAAAATGAATAATCTACAACCATCCAAACATTCATAAAAACCGCCCAGAAATGGCAGTTTTGGCCTAAACACCATACTATTCGACCATTTATCTTAAAATCTGGGCACATTGAGCAAAACTTCACTACTGAACATATTTAGGCTTGGTGCTAAGCTTTTCTTAAATAAAGTTGTTAGTGTGTAATTGTATGTTCGACGTGTGTTTATATATACTCTAATTTATATCAGTAGCGTTGTTTAGGATGGCCAATGTAATCGTACGAATTCATGCATGTCAAAAATATAAGTTAATAAATTTGAATGTAAATGTAGTTTATATATGGGAGATATTTGCACACTCTCCCAATTGATTGAGACACTCCAATTTAATGTGTCTAGACATTTATACCCCGATATGAGTAAAAATGTAAGAGTAACTGTGAGGGTATAAATGTCCATACACATTAAATTGGAGTGTCCCAATCAATTGGGGAAGTATGCAAATCATCTCCCTTTATATATACGCTTCTTTACATCAATAGTGTTTTCGAGATAATATAAAAATGATGTTTACAATAAATAGTACTACAAAATTACATAACACCTAGATAAAAGGAAAAATAAAACACGGAAACATACAAGTAATTTATTAAGGGGGTGGCAGTCATGATTCCATGCCTCCCCCATGCCTCACCACCCACCAATAATATCCTGCCACCTCATTCCATGCCTCTCTCATGCCTCACCATACTTTTTTAGTGGCAACCATGATTCCATGCCTCACCTACTTTTATATTCATAATTTTATTAAACAATTTAATATAAACATAATATTTCATTAATAATTAAAAGAAAATTACATAATACTTAGAAAAAAAGAAAAAAAAAAGAAAATCACTCGTCATCGAGGTATGGTAAGTCTTGAGCCAAACCATAACCAAATAAAGGCACAAAGAACAAAAACCACCAATTAAACAAAACTGCATATATCAAACACAAAATACTCAAAAGTGTCCCACTAAAATGCCATCTTCTTGTCACTGGTTTTGAGTGTTGATTCATATAAAACAACCATAATTCCTCCATACTCCTGAATTTCATCATCTTTATTAAAAACCCAAATCGGATATTCCTTTAAAACATGGAAAATGTCACAACTCACAATTTCAGGTCATATTTCAAACCCCAACAATTTACCCATTCCTAAATTTCAAATTCATCGTTTACCATTCATCATTTCAAATTCATCATTTCACGTAAACTGGGTTTACGGATATTGATATGACGAAACCGGGTAGGTTAAGTCACATTATCATGAGACATCATTCATCGTACATTTCATAGACTAGGGTTAGTCTACATTTCATCACGACAACATTTGCATTATATCCCACTCGTAGAATATATAATTTTAAGTCACATTTATTTATTTATTTCTAAATAAATAATAACACATGATTATAGTTTTTAATCAATACATCAAACAATTCCCACTATGGCACTAATATTTTTATATATTAGTAATATTCCCACTAAAATTGTAAAAGTTAATTATTTTATATTTTAAGGTTTTATATTTTTAAACCTTCAATTATATTAACTTATAACAATATTTGTACCAACCAAGAAATAACTATCAAAATACCCGATGTTTACAAAAATTATATTTTTATAATTTTTACAACTTTGTTATATCCCGTCTTGTTCCGTTATAATTTATTTTTAATTAACCTGGTACCCGATAACGCTAAAATTACAAAACTATACACTAAACGGTACCCCGTGAAAACAATGATGTACAAAAAGTGACCAAGCCACCACCTCCTATGAGGTGGCCGGCCATTAAGTGTCCAAGGACACTTGGAGACACCAAAACACACCAACTTAATCCCATGTTACACCAAAATATCTCATAGTTGCATGTGTTTATTTTAGATCAAGAAAAATTGTTCTTCTCTCTTTTCTCTCTTGCTTGGCTCGTTCCCAACTCAACATCAAGAAGAAGACACCATTTTTCAAAGACAAACTTTATTACAAGAACTAGAGAATCCATTACAAGGTCTTGAGATATAGACCTATGGATTAGTAGGGTTTTTCTTCTTAAAAATTTGTAACCTTCCAAGTAAGTTTACCATTTTATTTTTCACAAGTTCTACCAAATTTCTTACAAGGTTTATGTATTTCTAATTGTCTATGTACAAGCATGTAAAAATCTATACCACTAAACCTATGTTTTATATCATTTTTATTCTTAAAATGGATTACTTGTGAACCATGGAAAAATGATTGAAAAATGATCTTAGGGAACCCATGACACCCTAGGAAGGTGTATGGTAGATTAATGGATTGTTGATGTTGTTGGTGATGGACTTGGACAAGTATAAACTAGTAAGAACCATTTTAAGACAATATATTTCACTAATGTCCCTATTTGCAAAATTTAGTAAACTCAGTAAGTTTTGGTTAAATTTTGACCCAAGAACTAGAAAATACACTTTTAGATGAATTCATAGTCGAAAGAACGGATAAAAACGGACTTACGATGAAAAAGTTATGCCAAAAACAAGTTACACTATATATACACATTTCTGAAAAATATATTGCTGATGTACGAAATTCATTGACCAAAAACGAGCCTTAGACCTTGTCAAAACATACCAAACTGTTGAAAATATGTTAGTTCACCTTTTTACCTTTTCGGGGATATAAAGAACTCGAGAAACGGACTTATAACGAATTAGTTATGAATTTTCAAAGATATATGTTTACTAAAAATTTCCATCAGCACTAACACTTAGTATATTTTTAAGACAAACCAGAAAATCTACAAACACCCATGTTGGGAGCCATTTTCCCGTCAAATGACTCAGTTCTGGAGTTGGGACTCCAAGGAATAAAAGTTAGAGCACCTGACCTAGTTTTCAAATCAAAAAGCCGTTTGTCATTTGGACTTAAAATGAATAATCTACAGCCATCCAAACATTCACAAAAACTGCCCAGAAATGGCAGTTTTGGCCTAAACACCATACTATTCGACCATTTATCTTAAAATCTGGGCACACTGAGCAAAACTTCACTACTGAACATATTTAGGCTTGGTGCTAACCTTTCCAGAAATACCAATTTTGTTTCCTAACTCTCAATATTCACTGATTTATAACTAGTTTTCCGAGGCCATTTTTAGCCGTATTTCAGAAATTACTAAGTATAATATTTTACGACGAAAACTTGTATTTTCACATTTTATCGCCAAACGACTATCATAAAACATTGTTACACCATATGAACATGTAAAATACATTATGACTTAATACGATAATATAAATTATATTTTCGACGATTATACATGTTTTGAATTAATACGAGTGGTATAGATTATAAGTGCAAGTGCATACATGAATTCATCTCATAATCTAAATTAGATTACATACATTCATTTTAGGTTGCGGCTAGGAGTTGCACCTCATCATTTCAGCTCACTCACTATATTTTGTTCCATCACTTGAGGTAAGTTTTCATAGCCCCGTTTACATTTCATTATTTATTTCAAATCCCACGGGGGAGAATACATTGCACCATTTTTCATACGAGCCTAAGTATCAAATCCATATACATTACTTAAGTTACCACATTGCCATGTTTTAAGTCCCCTATTATCATGAACCGTTAATTGTATTTAAGCGAGAGTGAGTGGATAGATCTATTAAGGGTGACGCCTCCATCCGTGTTGGGGTTACCAACAGTCAAACAGATGCATTTCATTTGATCATTGTTAGAGTGTCTGGCAAAACACTCTGGAGGGGCATTACATACAGTCTAGCTTCGGGGTCATGAGCTTAAGAGATAATGTANAAAACGAGCCTTAGACCTTTTCAAAACTTGCCAAACTATTGAAAATATGTTAGTATATATTTTTACCTTTCCGGGGATATAAAGAACTTGAAAATCGGCCTTATAACGAATTAGTTATGATTTTTCGAAAGTTATTATTTTCACTTATAAATTACCAGCACTTTACCCAGAAATTTTCTAAGTATACCTAGAAACACCCATGTTGAGAGCTATTTTCCCGTCAATTGACTCAGTTTTGGAGTTTTGGACCACAAGGAACAAAAGTTAGAGCACCTTGCCTAATTTTCAAATCAAAAAGCCTTTCGTTATTTGGACTTAAGATGAGTAATCTACAGCCATCCAAATATTTATAAAAACTGCCCAGAAATGGCAGCTTTAGCCTAAAATACCATACTTCTCGACCATTTAGCATAAAATCTAGACACTTTGAGCAAAACTTCACTCCTGAACATTTTGAGGCTTGGTGCTAGGCTTTCCAGAAATACCAATTTTACTTCCTAACTCTAAATATTCACTGTTTTACAACTAGTTTTCCGAAGCCATTTTTAACCGTACTTCCAAAAATTACTAAGTGTTATACTTTACGTCTAAAACCTATATTTCACTATTATTCACTATATGACTACCGTATAACATTATTAAACCATATGAACATGTAATATTCACCATGACCTTATACGAAGATGTAAATTATATTTTCGCCAACAATATATCTTTTGAATACAAAAACGAGTGGTATAGATTATAGTGCAAGTGCATACATGAACCCATTTCATAATCTAAAGTAGATTACATGCATTCATTATAGGTTGCGATTAGGAGATTGCACCTCATTACTTCAGTTCATACATTCCATATTGTGCCATTCCTTGAGGTGAGTTTTCATAGCCCCTACTTTTATACGTTTTGAATTACTTTTGGGGGAGATACATGCTCAACTATTTTCATTTACTTTCTCAAGTACTCTAAACTTTTACATATTACTGTGAGTTTCATAGCACCCCTCTTTTACCCGTTTTATAAATGTGTTAGGGGAGATACATGCTCAATTACATGTTTTTATATTTTTACAAGTACTTTAAACTTTTGCCTATTACAGTGAGTTTTCATAGCCCCGTTTACATTTTTATTGTTTTCAAATCCCACGGGGGAGAATACATTGCACCATTTTTCATACGAGCCTAAGTATCAAATCCATATACATTACTTAAGTACTACATTGCCATGTTTTAAGTCCCCACCATCATGNGGGAGAATACATTGCACATTTTTCATACGAGGCCTAAGTATCAAAATCCATATACATTACTTAAGTTACCACATTGCCATGTTTTAAGTCCCCTATTATCATGAACCGTTAATTGTATTTAAGCGAGAGTGAGGGATAAATCTATTAAGGTGAGCCTCCATCCGCTGTTGGGGTTACCAACAGTCAAACAGATGCATTTCATTTGATCATTGTTAGAGTGTCTGGCCAAAACACTCTGGAGGGGCATTACATACAGTCTAGCTTCGGGTCATGAGCTAAGAGATAATGTACACTTTTATTAATTATGTGACAGTTCGTCATTCACTTATACTTATGGTTATCGTACAACATTCATTTTCATAAACCTATGATTTCTCACCAACATTATTGTTGACCGTTTTAGCAATATATTTTCAGGTAACTAAGATAACAACATGTGACTTGCATATGGACCATCATGGAGTCGAGGAGTCGACGCGTCTCACCTTTCATTTTATGCACTTATGTAACGTTTGATCAAGTTGAACTAGTTTTCATGAACTTGTAACACCATTATGGGACCTATTTTATAAACTCTGAATGTTTTAATGATCAAACGATGTATTTTCAAAACGACACTTTAGGTCGTTCAATATAACCTTGTATGAGATGCCACGTTCGTTACACCCAGGTATTCCATTCCGCTGCCATATAACAGGTAAATTCAGGGTGTGACAGAAAACCCCAAGATTCAGAGAGTTTTGTTCTTGTTCTTGTTCTTTGTGCCTTTTTTTTTAAAAAATCCAAACAGTCCAAAAAAGTAGCCGTTCAACGGCTATATTTTCCTTCCTCCTCTCCCATGATTCAACGGCAATTCATGCCAAGCTCCTCCATGCCGACTCCATGCCGCGTAGGTGGTAGCGGTGTTGACTAGCGGCATGGTCCATGCCTAGCATCATGCCGACCCAACTGCCACCCCCCTAAGGGTCATATACTTCACACACCATTTGTCTACTCTTTTAACTAAGCACATTTTATGAAGTAAAAACTAGTAGATAACTTTATTGGAAAAGACAACATTCAATAAATAAATACATATATATTTAAAACACTTTATATTCTCTCTCCATTAAACTAGCAGACAATTTTTTTTTTCTTTTCCCTTCTTTGAAAAAACACTCTTTCTCTTTTCCAACCATCACTCCACCGAACAAAAACTAGAAATCAAATCCGACCAAGTCATACAACACCACTACAACCGGTTCGTTGAACTACAAACAAAGACCAAATTAAACCATCACAAAAAAAAGCCATCAGATCTTCCACGTACTCCAATGCGACGTCACACGCTGCCACGCGCAGTCGTCTTTCACTGCTGGAATATTCAGTTATGATGTCTGTCCAACTAACTCCGACATCACCATAACGATAAAAGTATCACCAGCATCGATGTCACGCGCCACCAAGCTTTGTCGAGCAACCGCCGTAATATATTTTTGTTTTTAACCTTTTTAGATATTAGAGGTTTTGGCAGCGTTCGAAACACCACCTCCGGCGAGTGGAGGCTCATTTTAACTTTTTAGACATATCTAAGTTCCAGTATAGCAAGCGTCGTCTACCACCATCGTCGGTTACCGGAACATCATAACCCACTAGACTTGGTTAGTTGCATTGGTGGTAGAGAGAGAGAGAAAAAAAAGATTAGACAGTTCTAGTTTGAGAAGTAGAAAAAAGAGGTAAGGTGAGGTAAAGAAAAAGGTGGCTTTAATATGGAGAAAGCATAGTTATGAATTTTTTTGGTTTTTGAGCTGTTAAAGTGAAGTGTAAAAATAGAAAAATCACAGTTTCAACGTAAAGAGTGACAGTTAAAGTAGAGTCGTGTGTAAGATGGTGTTTATATCCCAATTTAATGGTGTGTAAACCTGAAATGCCTTTATTAAATATTAAAAAGTAAACAAGATAAATATAGCGAGTATTTCAAAATCTATATTAAATATAGAATTAAATATTATTTAAAATTATTGGTGTGACTTAAATTGAAAGTTGACTCTGTCTTTGGTAAGCAATTGTTTCTCTTTCTATAAAAAAAATAAAATTGCAAAACTACCGATCATAGATGGCGGCGACCCATCTTAAGCATCTTGAGATCCATCTGACCCATTATTGATTTCACACAAATAATCAGATGACCCATTTGGACCATCACTCCAGTTTTACCTCACCCAATCCGACATGTCAGGTGGTGAAAATAGTTTTTGTTAGAATGGATTGGAATTGCCAGGTCTATATATATTATTCTTAACACATAGCAGATTAGCATCCATATACACCATAGTATGCAAGTAAAGAACATTTTCTTCCTATAACCAATGCGCATGGATGTAAGATTAAAATGGGCTTACATATAAAATTTTGTAATAAGGTACCAAATGTTAACTCGTGAAACTTTGATATTCTAATCGATACATTTTGTGTATTCGTTAATCATATATTACACTGTTTATCTTTGGAAGAATTGAAGCTACTCGGTAAATAATGGCCAAGTACTGTGAAACAATTGGATGTGGAGATCATATCCATGATTGAGTACAAATTTATCACTGGTTACACGTATGTTTACTTATATTTTGTTTCTTCAATTCCATGCCATGATGTATAGTGTTGTTCGCACTCTACATTAAAGTTTTTTTTTTCTTTTCTTTTTTCCTTTTTTTTCGGGGGTTCTAAAATCGAGTAACCTCACGGTAAGTTGTTTGCTTCTATTTGGTTGAAGTTCAATTTATAGTTAATGAATGTCATTTGCTTTTATGTATAGTGGTTAAACATAATGATCTCTAGTATTTTAGGCTTTCAGTTATGTCACAGCAATATACTTATATATGGTTTTTAATTAGCTTGTGTATCATCTATTATGAAAAAGTGAAAAAAAGCCTAAAAAGTTAAATAAGCGATAAAATGGGGCTTATTAATACCTCTTTATATCAGCTCATAAGCCTTATAAGCTTATCCAAAGACTTCTGTAGAACCATAGAGAGGGGGTGAATATGGTCTTTTTGGCTTCTTTGAAGTTTAAAGACTTCAAGCCTCAAAGATCAACAAGTGGTTATGCAACAACAACCACAACTACAAGCACAACCAACGTATATAAAACAAGTAAATGACACCACAATATATACTGGTTCGGGATGAGGGGCTTATACCATCCGTACGTCTAGTTGCGAATCCACGACACGATACTATTCACTAAGTATAATCCTTTCGGTGGACTACAAACCATTACAACTTCACTCCACTGATATGAGGAAAGATAGGTGCGTTATAAGAAGAGCTACTCCCAACGGTATTCCACCCTCAGAAACCACCCAAAAGAATCTCGCAATTCGACTTCCCACAAAGACTTTTCACCGGAAGTATCAAACCCCAACTAAATCTCCAATGATCTAGGCTTGGTCACCATGACACAAGACTTTCCTTACAACCAAATCGAATGAATGAATGTTTGATTATTTAATCAAGTCCTAACCTAACCTAGAGACTCAATTCTAGTAGAAAGGGTATAGAAAATCAGACCCTCATCACAATCACAAGAGCGGATTAGGTTCTTGTGATTCTTCCCTTGCAAGAGATGTGTTCTTTCAAATGATGTTATGTGATAGATTAATAACACAAGATAGAATAAGAGGATTGAGAGAAAAGAAATAATGGCAAGGGATGAGGAATACAAGAGCCAAGTTGGGGTATTTATAGGCCAAGATCCTAAGTGGTGAGAAAAGTTACTAAGGCTGGTGCACTACTGGCGTGTCAGAGCGCCAGCGACGTGCCAGGAACTCTGTAACTTTTTCTTTGGAATTTTGGTCTTTTTAATACCCAACCTTGCTAAACCCCTAATTGTATTTCACACATTAGACCTTTACATTATTCTTCCTCAAGGTCAACCAACTCAAATAGCCATTTGATAAAAATCGTTTTGTGAAGTGTTTAAGTGAAACCAATTATCAAAAAGAGAAATAGAGAATGGATAATTGGAGAGAAAGAATATGCCATGGAATATTCCTTTGCTTGGAAAGGAAGTGTGGATGTTGGATTAGAGAAAGAGATATGGAAGATTTGAATTTGAAATTCAAATGTCGTGTGAGAGGGAAGTGAGAGAGTGAGGTTAGGTTGGAAAGAAACCATGGTTAGGTTAGAAGGTTGAGATAGAAAGAGATGAGTTGGAGTGAGTTGGAATGAGTTGGAGTGATGTGATGGAAAGGAGCTGATGTGATCGTTTTAGTATTGATGAGACGAAAAGTGTACCCGTTTTAAGGGGTCATTTAAGCCCTAATTCGAGTAAATGTGATCAAATATTGCCATAAATCGTTCCTTTTGTCATTTTAGGTACTTTTGAGAAGAATTCTGGAAAACATGCTAATTTGGACGTTTTTGGAGCATAAAAGTGAAGAAAACGACAAAGTCTCAAAAGAAGCTGGAAAACCTACCTGACGGCGTCAGAGTCACAAGGTGACGCCGTCAGCCAACATTGACAAAGGAGTAAAATCAGATTACACTAGACGCCCTATGAAGAAAACAAGATGTTTACACCTGACGGCGTCAGGTGTTAGAGAAAGTAGGCCGTCAGGTGTAATGCTAAAGAGTGACGGCCCAGAGCACATTTACAAGTGACGGCGTCAGAAGTAAATCTAGGCCATCCGAGAACCCTAATGACGGCGAGCTGACGGCGTCAGAACCCATAACCTGACGCCGTCAGAATGTAAAATCTATATATACTTTTCTATTTTTCATTCATTAGTGTGGAACTTTTGGTACAAGTTTGGGAAAAACCCTAAAGACGAATTTGGCTGTATTTTCAAGGGTTTTTCACCCTTGAATCCTTCATGTTCAATTAAAGATAAGTCCTCACTTAAATTAATCAATATGTCTATGTGTTGGTTAATTATATCTTATGCTTGTCTTTCAATTAACATGCTAGGCTAGATTTTTCTTGTGTTTGCTTAGATCTAATGAAACCTAACTATTAATTATTGGTTGATTGGTGTGTTATTACTTTGTTGGGATGAATGTTTCATCAATGTTAGGCTTAAGAAAACTGGCAATACTCCTATATGGTAACATGCTTGAACGTCTTAAGAAACATGTAACTAATGCGTACTAGGTTATTAAGGTAGTATTTAACGCATGAGCCACTGTTTACAATCCCTATGATTATGTGTACGCATAGTTGTAGGAGGAGATAAGAGCTCATAGAATTGGGGAGATATGTACGCCACCCCATGAATTGTTAAGGAATACACCCGTCATCCACGCAAGTAATACATACACCAATTAACCGGTAAAAGATAGTTAGGGAGTAAGGAAATCTAAGTAAACACATTTGTCTCCATATAAGTTTTCACAACCACAATAGTTTAGTTATTTTATTTTTATTGCAATTGTAGTTTTTGGGTTAGTTGACTAGCAACTAATTCCGCCCACTCCTCCAAAACCCGAGATTTTACTTGCTTTCCATAAAATATAAAAATACAAAAATAATCTTCCTTCACCTTTAGACCTTTTAGAGTAGTTTTTCTATCCTAACGAACACTATTCCCTGTGAGAGAACGATCAATCCCCCGTACTTACCACTACACTATACTATACTACACCGAACAGGTACACTGCCTGGTGGGATTGCAAGCTTCTCAAGATCCCTTGAGAGGTAAAACCTGTTGTGTGGTCGCAATCCCACGTCATCAAGTATAGTGATTTTTACCGAGGAAATACTAAGGTAAGTATTTCCCCGGGTCGTGTCCCAGCGAAGGCTGAATGGAACCGTAGTTCTCGATTCGTGATTCGTGTCATGAATGGATAAAAAGTTAGATATGATTATAAACGTAACTCTATTCTAGAAAGTATAAAAAAATGATCACGTAAAGCTATAAACCTAAAACGTAACTAAAAACGCGTAAAATAAGTGAAAACTACGTATGTGCGCAAAATAAAACGTAAATCTAAATTCTACTAAACCTACGGGCATAAAAATAGATTTTCTACATCCTAAATAACTAAAGAAAATTTTGGAAAAAGATTTTTTTTTAATATGAATTAAAAACGAAAATAAAGAAATAAAATGATTAATAATAGCAAAACTTTTCAAATAATTCTAAATTTTTTTCTAAAAGTCTATTAAGGTTGTAGAAATGTAAGAAAAATAGAAAAAGTGAAAAAGCTATTTTGATAAGCAAAGAAAAAGGTAATAAAAGATTTGAAAGTGCAAAGTATAATGCAAAAAACCCAAGGACGAATTGGTTACATGTAGCAGGTACACTGCCGGGTGGGATTGCAAGCTTCTCAAGATCCCTTGAGAGGTAAAACCTATTGCGTGGTCGCAATCCCACGTCATCAAGTATAGTGATTTTTACCGAGGAAATACTAAGGTAAGTATTTCCCCGGGTCGTGTCCGAGCGAAGGCTGAATGGAACCGTAGTTCTCGATTCGTGATTCGTGTCGTGAATGGATAAAAAGTTAGATATGATTATAAACGTAACTCTATTCTAGAAAGTATAAAAAAATGATCACGTAAAGCTATAAAACCTAAAACGTAACTAAAAACGCGTAAAATAAGTGAAAACTACGTATGTGCGCAAAATAAAACGTAAATCTAAATTCTACTAAACCTACGGGCATAAAAATAGATTTTCTACATCCTAAATAACTAAAGAAAATTTTGGAAAAAGATTTTTTTTTTTAATATGAATTAAAAACGAAAATAAAGAAATAAAATGATTAATAATAGCAAAACTTTTCAAATAATTCTAAATTTTTTTCTAAAAGTCTATTAAGGTTGTAGAAATGTAAGAAAAATAGAAAAAGTGAAAAAGCTATTTGGATAAGCTCAGAAATAAGCTTATCAGTTTCAAGCTAAAAGAAATAAAGCAAAGAAAAAGGTAATAAAAGATTTGAAAGTGCAAAGTATAATGCAAAAAGACCCAAGGACGAATTGGTTACATGTACATGTTATGAAGCTTTGTGTGCAGGAGGTCCAGGGTTCGAATCCCTGGATCCCTTTTTGAAAAATTGTTTTTATTTTTGTATTTTTCTTTTGGAAACTTTTAAAACACATAAAAATATAAAACTTTTGTAAAATCAACTAATTTGTAACTCAATAATAAGCTCAGAACAACTTAAAGGATGCAACAGTTGGCAACGTAAGCGTAGATGGAAATTAAGAAACTAAAGCTGTCTATAAGCCTACAAGCTAAAGCAAAGGGACACAATAAGCTAATTCTAATCTAAACCCAAACTAATAAGCTGTTCTAATTCTAAAAAGCAGACTAAGATAAGCAAATAAGCAATGATTAACAACTAAAAGGAAAACTAGCACACTGATGCAAAACAGGCCAAACACCCTAATTCTAAGCTAAAATAAGCACTAAAGACAAGCTCAAAAATCTCAAATAAGCATACACAATTGAAGATAAGCCAGTAAAAATTGTGTAAAACCAATTTCAGAGATATTAGAGCTTATTAAGATCTTAAAATGGGACAAGTTCACTAAGCCTATTTGCAAAACAATTTCCACTAAGCAAATGAAGATTAAAGTGAGAAATTCTTTTTGATTCAAAGCACAAGCAACAAAATAACACAGGAAACCAATTATTTGCAATTTCCACCCAGAATTAAATTCTAAATGATCTAGAATGAAAGCCTATTTTACTGATCTAAGAAATTTAGTGAAGCTAGAAAAATTATCCAAAGGATCTAAGTGACCAATAATACCTATGCAGGTTTACCTAATATGCAATGTTAGACTTAAATGACACTAGTTTAACAATTAATATGCTCTAAATCAAAATGACCCTATATGATTCTATATTAACTTGTTTGTTTATCCAGCATTCAAGTAACATGAACAAGGGCTACCAATCTACTTAAAACAGATACAAATCACTCCTAAACTACTCAAATGATCAAATGACAGCAAAGTGAAATCAAATTTATTACCTAAAACTAGTTTGACTCAGAAAGTCAAGCTTGACCCAAACACCCCTTATGCTTGAAACTGTTTTAGGATTAAAGTGGATATGGAACAACATACGCTGAGATAATGAAACACTGGTTAACAACTAAGTATATTAAGTCCTAAAGAGCATTATTCAACAGTTAATGAGTACTAGAAATAAGTAAACTAGATTACGCTAACTTGATGACACAAAATGCAACACTGAGCTATTAAGAGAACTAGTGAATGGAATCTAGCAACTAGGAAACAAATGATCTCAAATACACAGAACAAGCATGGAAAACACACATAAGCATTGTAAATAAGCAAATAAGCAGAAATTAATCTAAGTGCAGTAGATGAGAAAAACAGAACTTACAAATGGTGACCCTAACTGAAATAGGGTGAATTTCCAGCCAAGCCTATCTTTAGATAGGCTCTCACACCACCTCAGAACCACCATTAACCACCTTAAACACCATTACCACCATGGTTGACTTTCGTTGTCCATTTCATCATTTATCATTAAAAGCAGATTTATAATACTAGATCTCACAGCAAGTTATTGTTTAAGAGAAAAGTAATTTGGAAACTTGAAACAGAATTAAAAACATAAAATTGCTTGGAAATTAAATTGCTAGAAATTTAAATGAAAACTTCAACTCTTATTAAAACTTGAATTTAGTACAAAGCTTAGAAGAAGCAGTAAATGAAATACAAATTCTGAGTGATTAAGCTATACTATCCCTACTCCTAACCTAATGACTAACAGCTTCAAATCGTGGATGAGGAGTGCCTTTTATAGCTGAGGAGAGGAGTGTCCTTGGAAGGCTCCAGAAGTAGCATCTCAAAGAATATTCCAACACTTGATCCCTTACACTTCACCTTAGCCATCACAGCCCTTGACTTCAACTTGTGACGCGTCCAAACCAATTATCTGCTGCCACGTGTGATTCCTAGTGTCAGGGTGTGTCAGGGGATGGTTTGAATTGTCCTAATTACCCTTAACTGTGGTAATTGGGGCGGAGTAAGTATTAGGGTTCTTGGTACAGTGGTAAACTGGGAAAAGGAAATAAATTTTGGTGGCGGATTTTTTTATATTTTAACTTTGCTTGATGTTTTTATTTAATACTTTGACCGGGTTAAGTGGGAAGGATTGGATCGGGTCATGGGTTTAATTAAATAAAAGGGGGTGGGCTCATGAGATTTATGGGCTAGTGGGGATAAAGGTGTAAGGGTAATGGACTTGTTTTTATTATGGGATAAATGAAGTCATGGATCAGGTTGTATCTTATTTAGGATTAGAAGGGTTGGTTTTGTAATTTTGCAAAGTGTAAGGGCCAATTTTGCCAATCTCCAAATAAATATCCAAGGGCCATTCTTGTACAATTCTGATTCTTCAAGGACCCTTGTTGACTTTTAAGCTCAAATATGATCTTCCATTGAAAATAGCTTTTCCGGCCTCAGCTTTTGACCTCTTTTCCAATCTCGTGCCCGTTTTGTCGGTTTTTGCTTGATTTTGTCCATTTTCACAATATCCGTACCTGCACAATCAAAAACACAAAAAAACACGATGTATTTGGCATTTTTGGTCGGGTTTTATGGTCGTTTTGGTCCGTAAATTAGGTATAAAGGTATGTGTAAAATAACACATACCAGGAGCCTTTGGTTTGAAATTCAAATTTGAATTTGAAATGTGAGAGAAGAGAAGAGATAAGGTTGTATGTGAGGGAGGTGAGTTGTATTGGATGTGACAGTGATGTGATGGAGAGCCTAAGGATGAGATTCAAATTTAAATGTTGGGAGAGTGAGTTGGCAAGTGTGTGAGGGAAGGAAAAGGGTTGTAAGATTAGTGTGTGTAATTTGAATTTGAAGTGAAGATGAGAGTGTAAGAGAGAGTGAATTGGAAGGATGTGATGTTGAAGTGATGGGGAGCCTTTGGCTTAGATTCAAATTTTGAAATTTGAATGTTGGAGAGTGAATAAGGGAGGTGGTTTGTGGAGAAGGTTTATTTGGTTTTGAAATGAATGGTAGGAGAGGAAGATGATGAGTTGGTGAAATGTGGTTGGATTGGAATGTAGTGAAGAGAATGTTTGAAAGATATTGTGTCGGAATGTAGGGGACAAAAAGTACATACAAGTACAAGAAATATTTAGAAAATGTTGGGGATAAGATTTAAGAGGATTTTGAAATGGTTGGAGGGATTGTTTGGTGTAGAGATTAATCAAAGGATTAATTAAGGCTTAATCATAATATCATTAAGAAAGAAAAGAATTGACAATGATGATTATGGGTTGTGTGTTGAATAAGAAAATCAAAGGTTACTCTTAATCCCAAATGACTCAACGTCGAGTATTCATAATTAGTGAATTTCCATAACTCGACGTAAATGAGGGTGTGAATAGTATTAAAAGATATGCCAATAATTAACCATGAATTATTCAATGCCTATTGAATTTTCGGATAAGGCCAAGATGAGATGGGAAAAGTTAAACCACTAAAGAGACCTCATGTTGTACAAACCTACTTTCCATAAAGTAGTAATTAAAAACGTACAACAATAATAATTGTAGCATGCTCTAGATAACGTAAAACAATAATTCATCTCAATCATACGAAAATGCCATCACATGAAAATAAAAAGCTATCTACTTTTATACTAGTATACTATTGCGAGTAAGTATTTCTATATAAAAACAAATAAGCATATCAAGAAAGTATTTATTTGCAAGTAAATATTTTTATTTAAACATATATATACTCATAAAAATAAGAAATGTAATCATCTTGATGCAAACAAACTAAGTACTTTGCATTAATGTAAAACATATCCCATCCCGTGGATTTTGGGGGCCCTGTGTCATTTTTGCAAAACAGGCCTCTTAAACACAAACTATAGTGCTTATTTACTAATTGATGTTTTGAGTTAAGGTTTAATACAATGACAAATTAATCTATACTACATATAATGGAGGAAGCACTCTCTCTCCAAAAAATTTCAGACTTACAACACTTTATGCATGGTGAACAACACTTTAGTGCACAAAATTCTCAGACTTACAACACTTTAAGCATAGTGTACAACAAAAAATAGCAAGAACTCAAATTCAGACCAAAATTCATCAATTCTACATTAATAGCATTAAAAACACCCCTTACACCAAAATTACTAGTTAAGCACAATGTACAACCCTCCCATCCACAGATCTATACGAATTTATAGTATTTTCATTATACGAAACTTTTTAAAGAAATAACAAGAACAAATGTCCTCAAATCAACCCATATCAATAACAAATCCATATCTAAATCAGGAACCCATCAACCACAAAACTCGAACATAAAATAACAATCAAACGATCTCAGTTTTTTTTTCATGTGTCATAAAATATTATGAGACCTAATAGTAAAAACACGAAATAAAACATCATCATCGATCCATTTTTGAAGCATATCTTCATTATATATCTGAAACATAAAGATAAGAAAAATAACAAATTTGTTACTTTCTTTTCTTGGTTCGTTCAAAAACACACAAACTAAAAAAACGTAACTTGATGATACCTATCCGAGACCCTCCAAAGGATCTTGAAGACATATAAATGCTATCTTGATTCTATTGAGGCGCAAACGAAATCATAGGTTAATTAAGGGACGGTATTAGGACAATTAGAAGAAGCACAACAAGGGAGGATGTATTTTGTGATTCGTGCGAATGAAAAGAAGATGAAATAATTTTTGGTATATTGATTGTGAAATTTTGTTGGCTGCATTTTTCAAAGAGAAAGAATGGGGCGTGAGATGTAATTAGAGTTGTGCAAATGATTATTACTGGATATGATGTTGGGTATGTTTTAAGCTTGATTGGGCTGGACTAGATGGGCTATGTAATTATAATTTTCAATAACATTAAATTAAAAAGAGAACGAACATTTTGCAATAAATAGGAATGAATGTATAGAGTATGTTATTATCTGGAGTTTGTATTTATGTACATTTGTATTGAATTCGATTATGCAAATAGATGAAAATTATTATAAAATTTTCATGTTGCAATGGTAGTATTATGTTTTTCTTAAAAAACATATAGTGATATTTTGATTAATAACACTTTACTTTTTAATTTATTTTTGTATCGATCTCATCAAACTTAACATTAATGTTGGTGACTAAATAAAAACAACATGGAATAAAAGAATTTGCGTGGTGTAGTTCATTACTCGACTTTGATCATCAAAGACTAATATTTTTGGGCTGAATCGAGTTTGGATCACAAATTATTTATTAGGCTCATAAATATGGGTTTGTTGATCGCTTACTTGATCATGACGGTAGATCGATGATAGTAGAGGGAGACGAACAATAGATGAGAAGAATTGGCAATGAATGAGAGTTTTCTTTGCACACGTGACTTTGTATACAATTTGCTGTTGTAGGTGAGAAAAAAGGGTTCCGTCGTAGTTGGCTGATGATTAAATATGTAGTTTTTCACTCTCAACAATTTAGACCTCGTATATTCACAATATTACCGTGCACTATTTTTATATTTTTACAGTATCACATGTGCACTCATCTATTTTTGTATGAACTAGTTTGTTTTTTACTTAAAAATTTCGCTATTTGTAAAGTTATTGCCAAAAAATGTATATAGCTAGAAAACATTTCTCGCTAAAATTTTAATTACAGGGTACCCGCCGCCGCATCGCGGGGGTACCCTGCTAGTTATATAGTATTGTATGATTGTATCAAGTTTCAAATTCTACCATTAGTTGCAGTTTATTAAAGCATCAGATAGCATAAGTGCATGATTCAAACAAGTGTTTAAATTTGGCTAATTCATAATCCTTATAAATTATAGTTAAAAAGTTATTAATAAATGGGACTAAAGAAAAAATAGAGATATGATCATATGAATCTATTTGTGAGAAGGAATGGTGTGAATGATGATGACTAATGTTCGACTATCAAATGCGTAAATTTAAAAGAGTTAGTAACTAAAAAAAATTGTTAAAAAAATAACTAAAATTCAGCCCTTTATTTTATTGATAAACGTTGCTATCTGCCCATCTCCATAAGAAAGAAAAATGTATTGGACTACTTGACTGAAAATGGGCCTATTATACACTATGTAGTACTGGACAATTGTGAGGCCGCTATTGGGTTATGGGCCATGTGCAGTTGCTCACTCTGCACAGGCCCAAATCCGGCCCTTATATCCCATAACGGGAAATGATGTGTTTACGCAAAGGGACCTTTGACTTTGTTTGACCAATATGAATACTTTCACTTGATGTCATGTGAAATATATAAGTTTCCTAGGTTTTGAAAAGCCTTGGCTAGAGGCTTTTGTTAAAATACTTGAGTTGACGTTTTGTAAAAAACGGGAGGTTGTAATTTTGGATCCCTCTAATTCTAAAAACCATTTTGAGTGTTCCTAATGAAGCACATAACATATTAAGATCTGTATTGAAAGATCTACATTTGTCGGGTAAGGGGAAAGCCGACTTTCCTGGGTTGGCGCGTCGATAGTGTATCGGAGCGTCAGCAGCGCGCCAGACCCAGTTGTTGGGTCGGGTGGATTTTAGCTAACGTTTGTGACTTTATGTGTTTTGAAGGTTTATCTGTCATTATTAAAACATAAAGAGATCTCATTAATGTTGTCCCAACAACTTCAATAGGTTTATTAATGTTGCATAAACTAATAAGCTCATACGCAAGGCCTTTGGTTTAGTGGTAAATGAGTTGCCAATCAACCTAGATGTTGTGGGTTCAAGTCTCGCTGAAGGCATTTGTGAGATTGGTGCTATAGGGTGTGAAAAGAATTGTCGTTCAAAACAAAAAACTAATAAACTCGTATGCCGTTTATAAAAGCTAAAACAAAAACCCCATAGATAATGTCTCCATCCAAATGAATTAACTAGAATAAAAATGATTTGTATGCCTTGCAAGGTAACGGATCGCCCAAACACTCGTCTTGTGGATTTGGACCTTCAAGCCCGGCTTGGTCCTCTCCTTAGCCTTGAGGTTTGAATAAGACAAGTAGCACGCATTAGCTCGCTCTAGGATTTAAGCCGATACCAAGCTCCAGTGTGAGGACAACTATTGAATGAAGAGCAAACAATGAAAAAATAAGGGTATGTTACTTCAGATTAGAGAGTGTTAAATGCCAACCACCAATATGAGTGAGTTGTATTTATAGTGCTAATTCTACTGTATATGACGTCAGTGCCCTTTGGAGTGGGAATACATGTTAGATATCCTTGCTAAGAACTTAGACGGCGTATTAAGTGCGCATGCAGGGCATCTTGCTTCAATACCTGGGGTATCAGTGCATCGCCAGTTGTACTTTATTATCCAGCAGTGTGAAAGGTAGTCCTTGATCTCACCTTTAATCGAACCCATTCATACTCATCATCACCTCTTTAACATTCTAAAAGACAGCTACTTTCTGCACCAGTTAATGGGCCTTCTGCAACAATACAATAAATCAGTATAGGCAGTATTCTAGAAATCCCCATTTCTTATACCTCTTTGTTAACGAAAAAAAATAAAATTGGGGGGGGGGGGGCTAAAAGTTATGTGCCTAAACTAAATGGCAGTAACTTTTTAGCCCTTTAATGGGCCCACGAAAACAGTGCTGTTTAAAACGCGAAATAATATATATGCCATTGTCAGGCTCAAATTGTCACTCTTTCACAAACAACGAATACAACCACCATGGCTACAAACCTAATAGTTTTCCCCGCCAAGCTGTAGATAATCTCACCGTTAATTAAACCCATTAAGACTCATCATAGCCTCTTTAACATTCTAAAAGACATCTCAAAAGTTGTTAAATACTGTTAATGCATCTTCTTTTTTCCTTTTTTTGTTATTATTATTTTTTTGCTGTGAACAAAGGAATATAAACAATGGGGATCCCACTTACCATTTGGACAACTGCAAATCCAATACTTTCTAACCCTTTATGTAAACAACAATTAGTACAACTCGTCACATCGTTAAACATACAGTTCTCAACAAATAAGTACATATCATGAGCATTCATAACAAACTAAAACGTCAACCGAAGATAAGAATAAGTCCAGGAAGCCTAAAACAACAATGTAGACAAACGTATATACCAAATGTATCCAGAAAATTCGTATAAAAAAAGAAAGGAGGATTCAAGAAAGGGTTTGCAACTATTGGAGATCCAGGTATCCAAATGGCAAATGAGGATACAACTTTCTTTAAAACAAACAAAAACCAATGGAGATCATGACTTTCAAGTTTTGTTTGTGACATTCAATGTTCAACAGACGAATAAACACGATAGGCATTCAGTAGCAGGTAATGTTTCAATTTAGACTGTATTTTGTTTTTGAGTTTAACACCAAACGTCACAATATGATAAGTCGGTATAACTACTATCTGGAAGATGCCAAAACACATAAAAACCACAAAGTACTCATGTACGGCAATTAAAAACCTAGAAACAATATTCAGATCTCAACAAAGAAGCACACATCATCAGCATTCAAAACAAAGTAAAACGTTAAACGAAGATAAGAATGACTACACGCATCATAAAAGAACGACGTTCTTCAACGCACATACCAAATGAATCAACGAATTTGTTTCGGATTAGGAAAGTGATAGAGTGATCTAGGGTTTGATAGGTAGGTAGGGTTTCAAAAGAGGGTTTTAGAGTGTTTGACAAAATAAAAGGTTTAAAGGGTTTTAAAAGAGGGTTCCAGACCCTGTGTTATAGTTGTTTATTAAGAAAAAAATTTTGGCCTAAAATTAACAGAACCGAAATAAAATGCGTTAGCTTAATAAGCCCGACAATGGGCCATCGAAAACGGCGTCGTTTAAAACGCTCAATATATTATTTTATATGTATAATTTTTTGTAAGGTGCCGTTTGTTTTATTATTAGGAATGAGTTTGGGTATTGGTTTGATTATAAGATGGAATGGGAATAAGCATGGGCTTAGATATCATATCCAATATTATTGTTTGGTTTGTTGGTTTAGTTTGAATTTGTAATGGTAAATAAGTGGATTCATTGGGAATCAAAATCTAAACCTACCATGTAAGGTGGGATATGGGGAAACACTTGTCTTCCAAGTTTTAAAACATATATAAACTAACCAAACACCTTTAATCAATCTCATTCCCATTCCTAAAACTCTCAATCTAAACACACCCTAAGAGGGCGTTTGGTTATTAACGAGAATCACTATGGGTTTGTAAACCACCATATTTGGTGGGTATGAGCAGGGCGGAGCTGCAGGGGGGGGGCACGGTGGGCAAGTGCCCCCAACCCGAAAAAATAGTAGCATAAATTTCTTGATAATTTGAGATATTTTGTATTTTGCCCCTTCAGAAAATCGTCTGTCATAGCTAATTTGAAAGCTTTTTAGGCAACTTTTAGAATGCCAAGTGATTTATTTGTTGGAAAGATGAAGAATGAAGAAGCCATGGGAGAAAAAGAGAGTGACTCTGTGTTCTTGCACATTAAACGAAAAAAGAAGATGAATAATAAGAGTATTTTGTTTTGTAATGCATCATATGGGGTGAAAAGTAAACTCCTATTTTTTTTTTTTAATATTTTAGCTTCTTTTCTTCGTACATTTTTTTTTTTTTTTTTTTTTTTTTTTATGCCCTCAAATTTTTTTTGCCCCCCCTTTTTTCTAGCTCCGCCCATGGATATGAGATTTACCTATTTGTATTTCATGGCTGCATTACAAAATAAACCTACTAACCAAGCAATTTATTACGAATGAAATCCATTCCTTCATTCTCTTTTCCCATAACCCAAACGCACCCTAAGGTTGTGTTTGTTTTTTAAAAAGAGGCTCTTAACAGCCTCTGAATCTGAACCGTTCAGATGTGGTCAGACATTTTGACCGTTCAGACCATTTATTTTTTTTCCCGTTCAGACGCGGTCAGATGCAGTAAGATCTTAATGGTCTAGACTTGAGAGGGGTGTCTTAATGTCTCTTGTTGACAGAAAAATAATAAAAAAAAATAAAAAATAAAAAATAAAATAGTACGAGCAAGCAAATGTGCGGTTCAAACATGAGTTTTTTTTCCGTTCAGATGCGGTCAGATTCAAACATTTACGCCTCAGATTCAGATTCAGATGTGCGATTCAGATTCTTTCTTGTTCTAGAAATCCCACCTTTTTACCATACGCATTACCGACTTGTACCACACCCCCCTCTACAAATGTCCTAAAAACAGATCCCGCACCCGCTCGTTACCCCTATTTCACTACACTCCTCCATCACACACACATCATTCACAAAACCCTAAAAACCATGTCAGGCGGATTCTTCCGGGTAAATCCTCTCAATCTCCTTCACTTTCATTCCTCTATTCGATTTACATCATTATTATTATATCGATAGCTTTAATTAGGTCAAATTTGATTCAATTATTGATTTAATTGATTCGATTATATATTTGTTAACTGAAATTGATCTAATTAGATTAGGTTATGCTGATTATTGATTTGATTAGATGTATGTAATTTGAATTGATTAAACTGTTGTACTTGTTGTTGAATAGGGAACTACGGCGGATCAGGATACTCGGTTTTCGAATAAGCATGCGAAGTTGCTTAAATCGCAGAAGTTTCATCCTGAGTTGGAAAATTTGGTTTGTTTTCCATATATTTGTTAATTTATCATGGCGTTGATATTTAATATTTATCATATTGCGTAGTTTAGGTTTTGAATTAAAATGGTTTAACGAGAATAGGTTTAATGATTAATGATGTGACAGTGGATGTAAAACAACTAGTTCGTAACAATCTTGGGATCATGCGTGTGCAAAATTGCGTTTTCAAAAGCAATTATTAAACTGTTTTTATAAGTGTATTTTTTTCTTCCTAAAGTGGGTGTTTGGGATTGCTCAATTTTTCCGGCTTTTCTGCTTTACCTGCTTATCTTTAAGGAAGCTCAGTTTTGTTTTATCCAAATTGCCTCTACTTATCTTATCTGTTCATTATAAGGCCTCTTGGCTCAACAGTATGTGATTGGCCCAACAACCTAGAGGTTGTGGGTTCAAGTCTCGTTGGAGACATGTGAGATAGGTGGTGTAGGTTGTAAAAATTTGCCGTTCAAAAAAAAAAAAAAAAAAAGAAAAAAAAAAAAGAAGCTCTGATTAGCACATAGGGAGGTAGGTGCTTATCCCGCAGCTTTGTTTTAGCTGAAATAAAAATTACCTTTTCAATAAATCACAAATTCTTTGGAGCATTCTTCATTTTTTACCACAAAAAGTAAATTCAAACACTATCTCTAGAACTACTTACTTGTAAGTAGCTTATAAGTACTACTCCGTAATTATTAAGCTAAAGCGTAAACAGAAAAATAAGCAATCTCAAACACCCTTTAAGGAAATAGAGATAATCATTTTCTTAAACATGGTTTGCTAGACGCTGCGTTCTGAGTATCTGCATTTTGCGAACACTATGATAAGATAAAGTTGTCGAAAGCGCAATCCTAAATTTGCTCGTAAAGTGAAACACCATATAACAAAGGCAACAAAAATGATGTTGAGGAAACATGTTAAGAACCTTCTATTTTGTGATAATCATAATGGGATAACATATAGTTTGATCTATAATGATTTTGCAATTTCTATGGATCATATCGAAAAGGAATGTGTTGCAATTATCACGGGTTGCATACTGCACAAGTCAAGCNTGTGCGATTCAAATTCAGATTCAGAGCCTTTTAAAAAACAAACGCCACGTAAATTTCTTTGTTGTTCTAGAAAACCCACCTTTTTACCATACGCATTACCGACTTGTACCACAACCCCCTCTACAAATGTCCTAAAAACAGATCCCGCACCCGCTCCGTTACCCCTATTTCACTACACTCCTCCATCACACACACATCATTCACAAAACCCTAAAAACCATGTCAGGCGGATTCTTCCGGGTAAATCCTCTCAATCTCCTTCACTTTCATTCCTCTATTCGATTTACATCATTATTATTATATCCATAGCTTTAATTAGGTCAAATTTGATTCAATTATTGATTTAATTGATTCGATGTTATCTTTGTAAACTGAAATTAATTAAATCATTGATTGGTTTTCTTAGATTAGGTTAAGCTGTTTTAAACTTTTAATTGTTATAATTGTTGTTGTTGAATAGGGAACTACGGCGGATCAGGATACTCGGTTTTCGAATAAGCATGCGAAGTTGCTTAAATCACAGAAGTTTCATCCTGAATTGGAGAATTTGGTTTGTTTTCGATATATTCGTTAATTTACGATGGCGTTCATTATATTTGATATTCCTCATATTGCGTGGTCTAGGTTTTGAATTAAGTAGATATGTAAGTTTAACGAGAATAGGTTTGATGATTAATGATGTGACAGTGGATTTAAAACAAGTTTGTAACAATCTTGGGTTTATGCGTGTGCAAAATTGCGTAGTAAATTCAGTTTTGGTTTATGCAAGTTGCCTCTGCTTATCTCATCTGTTCATTATATGGTTGAATAAGCTCGGATAAGCAGGTGGGGAGGTGCTTATCCCACAGTTTTATTATAGCTGAAACAAAAGTTACTTTTTCAACAGATCGCAAATTCTTTGGAGCATTCTTCCATTTTTTACCACAAAAAGTAAATCCAAACAGTATGCCTAGAACTACTTACTTGTAAGTAACTTATAAGTACTAATTATTAAGCTAACGCGTAAACAGAAAAAAATTAGCAATCCCAAACACCCTTCAAGGAAATAGAGATAATCATTTTCTTAAACACGGTTTGATAGACGCTGCGTTCTGATTATTTGCATTTTGCGAACACTATATAATTAGATAAAATTCTCGAAAGCACAATCCTAAATTTGCTCGTAAAGTGAAACACCATATAAGAAAGACAAAAATAAATGATGTGTGGAAACAAGTTAAGAACCTTCTATTTTGTGATAATCCTAATGGGATAACATATAGTTTGATCTATAATGATTTTGCAATTTCTATGGATCATATCGAAAAGGAATGTGTTGCAATTATCACGGGTTGCATACTGCACAAGTCAAGCATTTTAAGTAAAATTTTTATTCCCTCATCACTGCATATTGAAAAACTCATTAGCTGTGTTTTTTTTTATACTAGTGGTTGATTTGTTTTTGATAATAGTTTGCTCTTGTGCTTAGGTGGACATGACAAAAGTCAAAATGGATGTCATGAGACCATGGATAGCTCACAGGGTGACTGAACTTCTTGGATTTGAAGATGAAGTTCTTATCAACTTCATTTATGGCCTTCTAGAGGAGAAGGTAAAACCTGCTAGTCTGCTACCATTTATACATTCTGATACAAGTTTAATTTGAACTATAATCATGTCAGTATAGAGTAGAAGTGTGTGCTATCCAGTAGTATATGTTATAGCAAGGGAAGACCGAAGACTTAGACTGGCAAACGGGCTATTGAAATATTAATCATCAAATGTTGCTAAAATGCATTCGTTTGCAAGAGGACCATTCCATTGAAGATGGACGTCGTTAAATCATTTTGGATTTACATTAACCGTTCTTATATCTGGATAAGGCTGTACGCAGTAAAGCAAACCATAATTTAAATTTTGCGATACCCCTTATGTTTAACAACTATGTAGTGTGTATCCGGGTCTGGCGGAACTATAAGTATCTAATAGTTTATTGCCAATATTTTAATGCAGGTAGTTAATGGCAAAGAGATTCAAATTTCACTTACCGGGTTTATGGAGAAAAATACTGGGAAATTTATGAAGGAGCTTTGGACACATCTTCTCAGTGCCCAGGAGAATGCCAGTGGTGTCCCTCAACAGTTCTTGGATGCCAAGGAGGAAGAAACTAGGAAGAAGCAGGTATATCTTTTGTTTTCTTTTTGTTAAAGTTATGCTTTTTGTATGGCATCTTTTATCTCACTGTATCTTTACGAATTAGGAGGATATGGACCGTATTACCAGAGAGTTGAAGAGAGCGAAAGAGAAGGAAGGCCGGGAGCTTGATCAAGAGAGAACGAGGAGAACAAGAGATAGGGAAGACCATGGGTATGATCACGAGAGAGTGAAGATGGTATTAATTCTTTCCATGCAAGAGTTAGTTAATATAGCGTCTAGTTTTTGGTTTGACGTATTTTTTCTCATGGTATTCAGCTTGCTTCTGCAATTATTTGGGTTCATGTCCTTTCCTCAAACTACTGTAGGACCGCGAGGTTGATAATGTGAAAGCTTTGGAGCCCCACTCAAGGAGACAAACAAAGTTTTCTAGCAAATGGTCGGCTGATGACAAAGGGACTGATGAGAAGAATGGCTCAAAAGAAACAGCAAGGTTAGTCTAATGTAGTTATGTTTTTAGCATTTGTGTAAGATTCGGACCATTGCCTTTGTTTGAGCTTGTTGGTCCCATTAATATGGAGTATTATGCCTAAATTTTCTTTTGGCTAGATCACGTATAATGGTATAGCAAAGTTTATCATTAGATATTAGAATCCTTGTAGCATCAAACCAAGGTATATTAGGGTCTGTAGGAAGCACCAAGCGGTTCCAGTGTGTAGACACGGCTTTTTTTAGGCGCTAGAATGCTTTACAATGCCTGTCCATCTGTAAACAGCGGATGCCCTGGATTCTGTTATTTTTCAAAAAAATGTTCTCTGGAAATTGTTGCCTATATGTTGCCATGAAAATATTGAAGAATAAGGCTAATGACTTTCTGCTTATGTCGGTCTATTTCATCCAAATCGTTCCCTTGTACATATGTGCACTGATACTCTCTTGTACTGAAATCGATTTTCCTGTAGATTGTCAATAAGCAATCTCTCATGCAGGTACAAAAAGTAATCTGTGTTTTTTTTACGTTATTTATACCAACAGTTTCCTATATTTACCTCTAGAGGCATCATTATGTTTGTTACAGTTATTGACTTGTAGCGTTTGGTGTCCTGTGTTTGCTTGTCTTCTGTGTTTTTTTCTTGTGCTTGTAGATCTTCTCATGTTAGCTATTTTTCTAATCTGATAATCTTTATAATATAAGAGCTGTATGCTAGACTCTAGAGTACATCTGTACAACCAGCTTTCTTTAAACCTCATTGTGTTCTTGTTTTACAGGATCTCTGGATCTCCACATTCTGCTGACCATTCTTTGTCACCAACTCGGTATCTATTCTGATTATTAACTAAAACCTCTTTAAGGGTCTCAGGCTTGTCATTGTAGTTCTGCTACCCCGCTTAAATTGTTATAGTATTTCACTGTTTATTTTATATATTTCTTGTGCAGAGGCACACGTTCAAGGTCAATTAGTAGGTCCGTTACTAATTCCAGAAGTCCTTCAAGGTGCCCAACTATCCAGATCTTACACCATGAATATTATGCTTACTTTGATTCTGTTCCTAAATTAAATTAGTAAACTATATTCTCTTGTTTTCTGTAATCCTTATAATACTCCCTGTTATGTTGCATAACTTATTATTCTCATCTCAGGTCAAGAAGCTTGTCAGCATCTCCTAAACCCCTTAGGCGCTCCGTTTCTTCAGAAAGGAGGCACCACTCTCTAACAAGACGATCTAATACTCCTCGTCGGATGGACTCACGGCTGCGATCTCCATCTCCAGCCCCTTCACGGGGACGATCACCTTCACCTGTAAGACGAAGGTTTCGCTCTCCCCCACGACGAAGATCACGGTCACCATTAAGGCGAAGGTCACGTTCTCCCATTCGACGAAGGTCACGTTCTCCCATCCGCCGAAGGTCGCGTTCTCCCATCCGCCGAAGGTCGCGTTCTCCCATCCGCCGAAGGTCGCGATCTATCATCCGCCGAAGGTCTCGATCTCCTATTAGACGAAGGTCGCGATCCCCCATCCGGCGGAGATCACGTTCTCCCATCCGGCGGAGATCGCGTTCCCCCATTCGACGAAGGTCTCCCTTCCGTCGCAGGTCACCATCCCCATTCCGACGCAGGTCACCATCTCCCTTCCGACGCCGGTCACCGTCCCCCTTCCGACGCCGGTCCCCATCCCCCTTTCAACGCAGGCCACGGTCTCCTTATCGACGCAGGTCACAGTCTCCTGTGTCTCCTTCACGAAACATGTCACTTTCTCCTTCACCAGTGCGTCGCAGGTCTCCATCTCCTTTGAGGCGACGAAATCAAAGAGCTCCATCAACTCCACGCCATCAGTCTCCTTCTCCTGTTAGGCGCAGAATAACCAATCCTGGTCAGCAGAGATCTCCAAGTTCGGGAAGTATGTCTTCTTCACCATCTGGTCGCGTTTCTCTTTCTCCTAAACGCGGTACACCTCCTTCAATGCTGAGAAGGGGATCACCAAAGCACAAACAGAGATCACCATCAGAGTCTCCTAGAGATGGGCGCAGGTTCTTGACATTTTTGCTTTTACCTTTTTTCATATATCTTATTATGATTATTTGTCAATGCAACCCTATTATGCTATTAGATGGACAGTTCTAAATCATAGAGCATTTTGCAGAGTTACTCAGAGAAATGCTCCTGATCGTCAGACTCCACGTAAAGAGACTGCTGAGCGTCCCACTGAGAGTCGTAAAGCATCCAGCTTCTCAGGGAATCTACCTCCTCCACCTCCTCTTCCAAAGGGCCTGAGAGTGCCAGCTCTATCTCCCTCACCATCTAACTCTCCTCCCAGTTCTGTATCTCCCCCAGCTGCCAAGAGAAGTCCTAGTAAGGATAGGAGGTATTGCAGGCTTTCACTTTTGGCTCATTATAGTATAACATCAATATTTGTTGTATCATGCAATCTATTACTTTTCTTGTCAAATTTTCTTATGAGAGTTCTGTAAAGCATACTAACAAATTCTACTGCTATATCTGACAGCCCTATACCTCATAAGCGACAAAGAGAACGTGTGAATTCAAATGACCGTGTTGATCGTGTAGAGTTGGAAGAAAAAGCTTTTTCCAGGTTGGTGCTTCTTATAATATTAATATATTATGTATACTGTTTTTAAGCTGTACTTAAAAGGATTCAACATGTATACCAATTTTTTATTTTTGTATATACAGACCGAGGGAAGAGAGACGTGAGAACAAGAACTCGGTCAATGATCAATATGACAAGAGTGGCACTCAAGCTCAGAAGAGAACAAGGTTTTCTCTTTTACCAGCTAGTATAAAATCTTATTAAATGAGACAGGATATAATTTTTATTTTATTTTATTTTATTTTGTTTATAATCTGACAGTAAGAATGACGAGGGATGGAAAAAGCATTCTGAATTGGCGGACGAGCCCCTGCGTAGCCGCAAAAATGTTTTAACAAGTGAAAGGGAGCGGGTCCCAGAAAAAGGATACAAAGTTAATGAGATTAACCAGGAAGCGGGGAAATTGCCAAAGTCATTGCCAAAAGTTGAAAGGCAAACTCAAAGTGGTTCATTGGATTCTGGCTCTGAGGAAAGTGATCACAAGAAAAAGCGTAAAAGGTCGAAAAGGAAAGATGTCACATCAGACGATGATGATAGTCACGACTCCCGTGGAGAGGACAGGAAGGAAGCTAAGAGAAGACGTAAAGAGGAAAGGAAATTGAAGAAAGAAGAGAAACGCAGACGACGGGAGGAAAGGCGGCGCAAAAAAGATAGTCGTCGGACTGAAAAGCTAAAACTGAAAGCAGGAGGGGATGTTTCTCCATCTTCAGATCTTGACAAGAGTCACGATAGCCGTGAGGAGGCATTGCCTGATCCGAAGAAACTGGAAATTGAGTTACGGGAAAAGGCCCTTGAATCTCTCAGAGCCAAAAAGGGCGTTGGTCATTAGTTTTATTACCAATATAGGACTTTATCTTTTAAATGACTTCTCATGATCTGTTTTGTCCCCACTCTTCCTACAACATTTACATTTCGGTTATGTATTGTTGATAGTTGTTTAATCCTAGTCTGTCTTTACTGATGGCAGCTGAAAGGAATATCAAGGGTATTCTGAGATATTGTCTTGAGTGCATTATGCTGACTGCCTGCTAAATTTGCTGGTAATAAATGTCTTTTCTTTTTGCTGGGAACTTGTTGGTAATCTAGTTTTATTGTGATTTCCGGATACAGTGAAATGTTATGTTTGATATGCATCTGTAAAGATCTGATTAGTTGATTATGCTGAAAATGTGTATCATTTGACTAGCAATCGATATAGTATTATAGATGAGCCTGAAGGTCTTTGTGTTGTTTGTCTAAATACAGTGTTGTTACTAAATTATCTATGGTTGACTTTTAGATGAAAAATATTACTAGATGAGTTGGCTGAGCAGATCTTGTCCTGCTATACACTTGGATCATCAAATCAGGTTAGCCTTTTGCAAATTTGTTTGGATTTTATGTTTGTTATTGCCCGACTTGTAGTAACTTTTTTTTGTTAATTGTTTGGCAGGTTTTATTTGATTTAAGGTTTTGGTTTTCTTTTCGACTACTAAAAGTGTTTGTCTATTCTTGATGTTGAAACAATAAGGTGCTGGTAAGTAAATAATTTATGTGAATATGTGTATGATGGTACTCTTAATAGTAACAAATGATATGCCTAACCCTATATCTTCTTCCGCATGTGCTATTGTTGACAATCAAAATTTCTTGTTCCCTTACCTGACCATGACTTGTCTAATGCGTTTTTGGTCACGTCTAAAGCTTCTAGCTTTATTAAATATTTTGAAGAGTAAAATTTTATGCTTTGTGAATTGTTCCACCCGATTTTGTAAACCTTTTTTATATTCACAGCGTCTTAATAGCTACTCACTGCATCCTTAAATTCTTTGGTGATGTGACTGAAAGGGTACATGCAATTGGATGGATTAACAGCTACTAAGTTTTTCCATTTTACATATAATTACAGTAAAGTATGTGACTAAATCGATTTTGCAATCCTAAAGTAATATTGTTTTCAAGTTGAAGCTGATTAAGTTGTGATCATTGCGTGTTTCAAAATAAAGTATGGCTTCTCTGACCAAGTATGCGTATGTAGACTTCTAATCTTCTCCAAATACATGCAACTCTGAAACTCTAAAGGCTGTGTACCTGAAGTAGTTATCTTTTTCCGCTCTTCCCTGAGGGTTCGGATTAAGTCTGCCCTTTGGGCTGAGTAAAATTTGTAGAACTGTCATGATCTTTCATCTAGATTTAATGCTCTAGAGTAAAAAAAAAGATCTATTCTTATTCAGACATCGTTTAACTCTTATCATATCTGTGAAGTGCTAGGTATCATAAAGTATAAAATCTTCTGCATAAGATTTAGTAGAACATCCAATGAAATGGCGTAGAGAATTGAAATTTAGGGAAATGAAATTGGCTGAAAATTTTCTTAAATTAATTTGTTTGGTAACATGGAAAAATTGACATGAGAAAATGAAAATTAAATAAAATAAAATCTGTGACATTCTTGTTTCCGTTGAAAATCATACCACTTATTATATATCTGTTTTGTTACACATGGATGCATAATCAAACTTCAAATCTTACAAAAGTTAAAACAAATAATAAAAGCAGACGAAGCAACTTTACCAAAAATGAATGTGACTTTTTGACTTTTGTTGCATTTTGATCTTTAGATGACTTTCATCACAAGAACAAAATATCAACAAAAGGATATGCATGAATTCTTGAACTTACAGCAAACCTATGGATTAATTAAACATATTTAGATACCCATTTGAGATTTTTCCGAAATCAAAACTGGAGTAGATCTTGGTGGGTATTGGGGAATCAATGAGTTTGAATAATGCAAACCCAAAAATTCAACTTATATATGGTTGCTAAGAACAATTATGTGTGATGGATTAAACAACTGAAGAAAGATCTTGATGGAGGGTTGCAATTATCACAAAGGATAAGGTCTATTGAAGTCGCAAAAGTGTTTTGCGGATAAAATGTGATGTGCACGTGATAGGCACAATTTATACCCTTTTTAATTTTTTATTATAAAACCTATCCTTGAAAAGTGATGGAGGAGAGTTCTCCATTCCAACCCAATGAGATGGAAATCAAATTACAAAGGAGCATTTTCTTGGGAATTCCGTGTCCTTATTTCTACAAGAGAAGAAATTAGCTCGAAGGGATACATGAGAGCATGATAATCTAGAACAATAGATGAAGAACCAAATAGATAATAAAATTAAGAAACTCGTATCTTTAAACCAAAGTAACCGGTACAAGAGACATAATCAATCAACATATGATTTCTAATGACCTTGAGCACTTGAGCTTTAATCCTTTGTCATGAACTAAATAAGGGTGCGCTTGGTTCAAAGAAGGGAATGAGAATAGCAAAGGTAAAGGGTCGATGCATAATCAAACTTCAAATCTTACAAAAGTTAAAACAAATAATAAAAGCAGACGAAGCAACTTTACCAAAAATGAATGTGACTTTTTGACTTTTGTTGCATTTTGATCTTTAGATGACTTTCATCACAAGAACAAAATATCAACAAAAGGATATGCATGAATTCTTGAACTTACAGCAAACCTATGGATTAATTAAACATATTTAGATACCCATTTGAGATTTTTCCGAAATCAAAACTGGAGTAGATCTTGGTGGGTATTGGGGAATCAATGAGTTTGAATAATGCAAACCCAAAAATTCAACTTATATATGGTTGCTAAGAACAATTATGTGTGATGGATTAAACAACTGAAGAAAGATCTTGATGGAGGGTTGCAATTATCACAAAGGATAAGGTCTATTGAAGTCGCAAAAGTGTTTTGCGGATAAAATGTGATAGAAAGATCTTGATGGAGGGTTGCAATTATCACAAAGGATAAGGTCTATTGAAGTCGCAAAAGTGTTTTGCGGATAAAATGTGATGTGCACGTGATATGCACAATTTATACCTTTTTTATTATAAAACCTATCCTTAAAAAGTGACGGAGGAGAGTTCTCCATTCCAACCCAATGAGATGGAAATCAAATTACAAAGGAGCATTTTCTTGAGAATTCCGTGTCCTTATTTCTACAAGAGAAGAAATTAGCTCGAAGGGATACATGAGAGCATGATAATCCAGAACAATAGATGAAGAACCAAATAGATAATAAAATTAAGAAACTCGTATCTTTAAACCAAAGTAACCGGTACAAGAGACATAATCAATCAACATATGATTTCTAATGACCTTGAGCACTTTAGCTTTAATCCTTTGTCATGAACTAAATAAGGGTGCGCTTGGTTCAAAGAAGGGAATGGGAATAACAAAAGTAAAGGGAATATAATGGAATATAAAGGAATGGAATGGAGATTATCATTATCTTTGATAGTGCTTGGTGGCTCATGGTGGTGGCTGCTAGTGGTGGTGGTGGTGGAGGCTGGTGGTAGTGGTGGCTGGTGGTGGCTGCTACTGGTGGTGGTGGTGGCTGGTGGTGATGGTGGTGGTGGCTGGTGGTGATGGTGGTGGTGAGTAATCATTACCATTCTTCCCAATTTACTGAGTAATGCCCCATTACCCACTACTAAGCAATGATTGCATTCCCTACTCCTAACCGGGCATGTTTATT